>JABFIG010000218.1:0-36077 GCA_017139545.1 Ambrosiella cleistominuta | reverse complement strand
CCATTCTCACCACGCCCACCCCAACCCCTACAACTACATAACCCCCTACTCCATCTCACCCCCTGAAGACCCCGACTCCGACCTGTACTCTACCACCACCTCCTCCGGCCCCACCTACAGCAACCCCTCCACCTACCACTCCCACTCTCAACAGTCCACAGCTGCCGCTGCTGTCAGTTCAGCCCCCTCACATATGCGAAACCCGTCGGTGGCCAACTCGACGGACTCGTGTGAATATGACAGTGCGGCGTCGGCGTCTGGGGTGGACTTCCAGGAGTATATCCACGAGCGGGTCTCGGCGGCGCTGGATCCATTTCCGATGGACCGGGCCATGGTCCGCCAAGCCCAAACGTAAGTCTTTCTTTCTTTCTTTCTTGTTGTTATTTATAAATTCACATACAACTTTAGGCCTTGCAAAACTAACACCACCCAGCTCCGGCCAACTCAATGACAAACACCGCCAACTCCTCGATCTCCAAGCCGCCGCCACTGCCCGCCTCGCCCGCTCGCGCAAACGGTACGCCGAGGGCCTTCGGGATGCCCGGGAGGTTCAGGGGGATCTGCAGTGGACGCACGAGCAGGTGAATGTGCTCAAGATGAAGGCGGAGAGGAAGTATGGGAGGGAGTATGCGATGGCGAGGGCGCGGTATCCGTCGCCGGGGGATGATGAGTAGGGGGCTGGAGAAGAAAAGGGAAAAGGAAAGGAAAAGAAAAAGTGCTGTGGTACAGAGATTATCTGCTGTATATTGTTGTTGATTTGTACGAGTATCAACAATGTCTTTTGCTGAATATATATCAATATTATTTTATCATTCTGATATTCCACCACTTACACTCTTGGCAACTAACTCCCGCAAATCCTTCACCATCGACAATGCCACGACACTCCTTCCCAGGCGTGCCCCTAGCAATCTCCGGGTGTTAATGAGACGTCATCCCACTGCTTGTTTTGTCGTTGACACTCCTTCAGCCCAGCCGTACATGCAGCCCCGGACGCATATACCCCAACACAATCACCTGTCCATATTAAAAGACCCCAAAAGCCAAAGATGACCACACCCGTGCCCTCCCCCTAACATCATAGTGTCAAGTCTTAAACCCTATCCCCCATTTACTCCCCCACCATGCGCATGCCCCCTCGGCAACCACGTCCCCCGCGCCGCTAATCCCATCTTCATCTCGAGTGCCTCCCACGGATTCTCATTCGACATCCCATCGTAGTAATCCACCGCCCATTCCACATTCCTCCCTCTTTCCCCTCCATATGAGGCTGTGGTCCTATCTCCACTTCCACTTCCGCCTCTTTCTTGGCCCCTTCCTCCCCTTCCTCTTCCTCTGTCTCTGCCTCTGCCTCTGTTATTAAATCCTCCCCCTCGATACCCACTATAACCCCCTCCCGATACTGGTGGTCTCTCCGGTAACCCCGTACCCCCCACCTGAAAACTACCACCATTATCATCACCACCATCCCCAAAACCAATCTCATCCGCGTTACTCCTCGCCCCTATCCTCCTTATCCCCAACGGCGTCACATTCGCATCCGTCGCGGACCTACTCTTATCAATGTGACCATCCGTGTCAACCACGGTAAAGTCCCTTCGTATCCTTTTTTTAGGGCGCGATGCCCTGAATGATGAAAAGCCCATTGCCTGGGCGATGTCTTGGGAGTGGGAGTCGTCCGGGTCAGACATGGCGATGCAGTCAATCTGAGAGTAGGTACAACAAATATGAAGGGAAATGGGCCTGTTTAAACAACTAAATTCAAGGCAGCAAAAAGAGGCAGAATGAGTATCAAAATAGAAACGAAATATTGATTTTTTTTGGGGTGTGTTACGTCCATACTTGAGTGACCCTCACACCGTAATACTCAAATCTAACCATAGACAGAAGACGTAAAAAGTGGGACTGTTGCTTATGTAATCACCAGACGACCACCCCCCTCATCTTGTCTTGGGTTGCTACGAGTTCACTTCATTTTCCATGACAATCAATCACACAAGATCTCATGTCTAGAAATCTCAATACAAAAAACACATAAATCCATCACAATGCCACAACATTCACAAATTGTCGATTGTTTTATCAAGAACAATATGGGATCTAGCCTGGACATGACGTCGTAGATTCGTCCATCTCTATTCATCTGTATAGATCCATACATATCTAAATCCTCTAAATCACCACCTTCCTCCCTCACCGCCTCCTTGCCCTCGGATTCTGCGCCTCCTCCCTCCGCATATCCCTCATCTCCTTCGTCCCAATGCTCCCCACGCCCCCCTCCTGTCTCCTTTCCCACCCCCCTAATCTCACCACCACCGCCGTCGCATTATCCCCGTTCCCCGACACCTCTACCGCATACCCCACCAAATCCTTTGCCCCCTGCTCGGGTGTCCGTGCCTCCTTGATGATGTCGACAATCTCCTGGTCACTCAGCGTCCCCGAGATGCCGTCGCTCATGAGCACCAAGAAGGAAAACTCTCCCGGGTTCATGTCGATGCGCGTAATGTCCGGTTCGGCCGAGACCCCGATGCGCTTAGACGACATGTCGCCAAAGGCTCGCGAGTTGGCAAGGCCGGCAATTCGCTCTTCTCCAAAGCTGTCGCCAGATACAAGACTAGTAGCGTGCGCGTAACGGCGGAGGCGCCGTTCTTCACTCGGCATAGTGGGATGATGGTCCACGGTCAACGGGTGCGCCTGGCCGGTGGCCGTTTCGCAAAGCAGGGCACGGGTGTCTCCAACATGGGCGACAATGAGTGATGCAGAGGCCTTCGGGTGCCAAAAAGGAGCGGGTGTTGGTGTGGATATAAGTGCAATCGAAGCCGTAGAACCACCTTTGAAGCGAACATCAGTCCCAATGCCGTGGCCTGAAGGTGGAACATGGAGAGGAACACCGAGTATTTCATCGGCATTTAGCGGTCTATCGTCCATAACGCTATCGTCGGGCAGTCGCTCTTGGGCACGGACAAAGTCCAGGTCTGCCCGCAGAAAGGCATATATGAGCACCGACTCAATCGATGAAATAACTGGAGGCTCCGAATGGTACATATCAATGAAGAATTTGGGCACGAATCTCCGAAAGTATCCACCAATAGCCTGCTTGTACTCATGTACTAGATCCTTGCACAACGGCAACGGATCAAGCTCCCCATCATGCGCCATCACCGGATCCGTACTTGCCAGTGTCACAGGAGCCTGCTTGTCCAACTTCTTGAGTGAACTCGGCAATCCCAACTTCGCCGCAGCCTCCTCGATATATCCGTGTAACTCGTCCCTCAAAAACTGCGAACACTGTGTACCTCCATGTCCATCAAATACTCCAAAGTAAAAAACTTGCGGATCCCCGTATATTGATGGTGCTGTCGTCGCCTCGCCCATCCCTGGTACTGTATTTTTCTGTAAGCTGATTGGCCCCTTCTTGGCAAATGCGGGCATGTCTACGGTGCCCATTTGGTATGCGTCTTCATTATACGATCTGTCCCCCCGGCTGTTTGCAGCGCCAAAGTGATGCTTGGCTTTTGCTAATGGGATCCGCACTACTGTGAGATCCCGGATGCCTACGTTTGGCGGTATTGCCGGGGCAGGGCCAGCCGGGATGGCATGCGGTGTCAAGTGGTCTTGTGGTAGTTTGTGTCCTGGGCCAGGCCGGGTCTCGGGCTGCATCGAAGAAGACGGCAGATGTGTGACAAAGTAATCATGGAACGATCGGCGCGATTGTCGCGTGGCCGGAGGTAGAAGCCGAGACAGTTGGGCGGCTGATGACGTCATGGCCAAGTGTCGGCATTGGCCATATACTGATGGACGGATGACAGCTTGGTAGCTGTAGCGGAGTAGATACGGATAAAATTGCGCATCATGTAGTTGACGGGTGGAGTGGCGGATTACTGTCATTGTCTCCGGAGCGTATGAAGGGGTTCGGGGGTTCCGGGGTAGATCGGGATCGAACGGAATGGAATATTGGGGAGGTTGCAAGAAAAGCGAGTAAAAATCGTGGATACGGTTGGAAAACAAGAAGAAGTCGTGGTTGTTGAGTCAATTGGTAGTTTTCCAATGGGATTATAGATGTCGTTGGATCTATGTCTATGTCACCGGGCGGAATTGGGTCGACTGAAGATAACCGAAGTCACAGGTCCTGAATGCGCGTTATTATCGCTTGTGCAACTTGCCGAAACGCAATCAATCAATCAAAAAACGTTGGTTGTCAATGGAAAGAGTTCAAAATAGAAAAAAAAAAACATAATGAGGTATTTCAGTAAAGAAAAAAGTCGCCAAGTTGCATGAATAGTTTCAATCAACAAATCACGATAAAGCAAATCCCAAAAGTATTGTTAACTAGGTTCCAATTCCGAAGAACAGGAAAATAACGGGCGTGGGGTTGCATTTAAGCGGAGAAAAAGCGGCTGTTTAATCGCTTAGTACCAAAACGGAAGGAAGCACGGACACAGACGGGGTTGGGGGGCACTACTAATCAGGTGGCGGCAGCAATTACTTGATTCGGGAGTTCGTTTGTGGTTACCTGAGCTAGCTGAAAACGGTGTCACGGGGTTTGAGTTTGTGTGAGCCAAGAATTGATGTTTTTTTTGTTTCGTAAATGTGAGTAATATTTCATTTAAATTACATAAAGGATTTCATCCAAGACCTAAACCCCAAAATACACTGAAAAACTAAAAAAAAATCCAAGACAGATTCATCAAGTAAGTCGTGGATTTTTATGACATCGTTACACACAAGTGTAGTCAGTTGACACCACCTCCACACCAATTCTCTCCACACGAGAGACTCCTATCATATTGCCAAGAGCATACTTCCTGCGAAACCCACGGATAGCCGCCTCCATTTCGGTACTGTTCATCATTGACGGCTGCACCTGCCTGTCATCATTCAACAACACCGAATCCACCACATACGCTGCCGCCCCCGCAATGGTCCTGGGATCCCCATGAAGCTGCGGCAACCTTATCATCATCGACAGGACAACAATCGCAATCATGAAAATCAGAATGACAATCGTGAACACAGAGCAGATGTTGTGCGTGACACGCATGATATGCGTCCACGACCGCTGCAGGATGTTGCACATGATAACGGGGATGAAGTCGGCGACTATAGTGAGCGCAGTGGCGGGAGTGATAAAGTATTGGCCACGGCGGATGCTGGCGAAGAGGCCGATGTATGCGTTGGAGGTGCGGGTGACAAGGATAGAGTTTTCGGCGGAGCGGGAAGACCAGCCGAGCATGACGAGGGGGGCAGCAAGTGCAAGGCTTACGGCAGAAAGGTCAGCATGTTGTTCAGAAGAAGAAGACAAATAGAGTGTTGTTGGAATGGAACTTACTCTGATACATGTAGTTCCAGGTCACGGCGGTCACTATGCCGAGAAATGTCAGAATAAGTTTGGGGCCCAGCTGCCCACTATTCATAAAACAAGCCAATTTCTTTTCATCGGCCGATAACTAGGCATAATACTACAGCCAGACGACCAAGACCAGCAGATACGTCACAAACAGCCACTTCATCCGCATTCTCAGTGCCCAAAACGGCAGCGGTTGCTTTGACCATTCCACTGCTCTCTTCACCGCACACTTTGGCCGCTCCGACTTCTCGGGTATCAGACGGATTTTGCCGACATCATCGATAACGCGCAAGGAAGCAGTCGTCTCCTTGGGCACAATGCCATACTCAATAAGGCCACCACGTCCTTGGAAAATGGAAGGTCCGTATTCCTTACCGTCATAAGCTTCATCAATGTCCGCTTGCCCCTGTGGCATGTACGGCATGCGGATCAGAGGTTCCCGAGTCACCTTGTGGGACATCAAGCCAGCAATACCGGTGAATGACCAGGGGTTTGCGGCAACGTCGGAGTCTCAGTTCCAAAGGTAGACGAGAAGCATGACAAGGAGGAAGATTATCAAGCCCATGATTATGGAAGCGATAATGGAGGTGATTGGGCGGAAGGGCATGATGACGCCGCAGATGTCAGCAGTCGGGGTGCAGTTTTCGTCAGAGATGAGATGGATGGCTTCTGAGGAGATGATAATAAGGAACCAGGAGAGAACTACCATTGTCCCGGTGACAGCGGTCAGTGGATGCCTATTACGTAGGAGACGCCAGGGTATGATAATGGCGTTACGTCCAGCAAAAGAGAGAATGAGAGAATCTTCGGCTTTGGCACTATCAGGCCTCGCAAGGAGGACGAATGGCTGGTACATCTTGGTATTCTGGTCAATGGTCATGCAAATTATCATGATCAAAGTGGCAAGCAGTGGGGCTAGGAAGTGCCCGAGGAAGTTATCGGTGAACCGCATGGTAAAAAGGGGCATAAAGGGGTCTTCGTTTTCAACAGTGGGTCTGGTACTGGCAGCGGCAGCGGGGGGGGGGGCCGTAACGTGATTGATGACGGTGCTAGTGATGACTTCGCCCGGGATTGTCGATGTCATTGTGACAACGAGGGTTATTATTACGGTGTGTACACCGTTGGCGTCGGTGTAGGTAGAAATCACGGGGGTCTCGGTGGATGTGAAGACGGTAGTGTATCCGTTGCGAGTATAGACGATGGTTTGTCTTTCTTCGGAGGTTGCGGGTTGTGTGGTGGCGGAGAGGAGGTTGGCGTTGAGGTCGGCTAAGGCAATAGTTCTGGTAGTGCTGATGGTAGTGGACGGGCGGCCGACTGTGTGGATAGTAGGTCGGGAGAGAGTGTGGGTTGTGCGGGCGGTGATGGGCCTTTTGGCGGTTGTGGTATTGGTGGAAGCAAAACTCTGATTTGAGGTGGATGACTGCAGAGCAGATGTGAGAGTTGTCGACTTTGAAGTCGAAGTTGAGGCAACCGAATCTATGAGAGATTCCAGCACAGATACTGACACAGAGATGGTGGTGACTGAAGATGTTTTGGTTGAGATGTCTGAAGTCGACTGGTGGCCAGAATAAGCAGAGGTAAGAGTCACAGAACTGGATGAAGCCGGGGAATAAGAAACTCCAAAGGAAGAACTCTCATCATTGGCACTCAAGACTCTTACTCTTGATCTGACTGTGGATACAGACTCGAAGGTCGTGCTCTGGGTGGCAACAGAGGTTGAACTCGGAGTAGATGGAGTGACCTTTGCAGACGATGAGCTGGAAGTTGAAACTGAAGAAGAGGTTATAGTTTTGGAAAGACTTGAAGATGTAGTAGAAGTCGTAAGGCTTTGGTCAGATGAGAAAGATGATGTAACTTCTTCGGAAATGGAGGCTAAAGATAAAGTGGAGTTGGTCAAGGCTGAAGCCGAAGTACTTGTTCTCTTTACTTTGGCTGGCGATGAAGATGAGGTAGTTGCCAAGGTTGTTGACTTGGTGGATACTATCCCAGTGCTAGTAGTGGGACCCGTATTGGAACCCGGAACCGTTAATTCTGATTTGCTCGTAGAAGCTGTCGTAGAAACTAAGCTCATCATCAACGCCTCTAATTCATTGCTAAACCTCCTGCCCACCCCCATCCTCTTCACCTTCACCTGATACAACGGCTTCTCCGCCAACCGATCATCCCTCCTCCCCTCCCCCTGCACTGCCGCAAAAGCCCCCAACAACACCACCATGAACACTAGGTAGACCGCTACCGTCGTCACACGCAAGGACACGGGCTTGTAATGGTTGCGGACGGTGCGGATATAGCGGGCGGCGGTGACGGTGATGGTAGTGGAGGTGGAGGAGGAGGAGGATGAGGAGCGGGTGCGGGGGGTGATGTGGAGGGGATGTTGAAGACGTTTGTGGGCATTTTGACGGATATTTTGAGTTGCTCTTGGTGTAGTAGTGATGTTGTCGGTTATTTTTAAGTGGTGAGTGAGAGTATAGCGTCTGTTATGTCATGGTGATGTCGTATAAGTGGAAATGAGGTCTGAGACTATCACGACACAAGGACAAGCAGAGATACAAAAAGAAAGACACAACACAACACATCGAAACCGAAAAGAAAAGAAGAAAGAAGAGAACATGTGCTTGGTTTACTACTAATTCTTCTTTGACCTCTTCATAAGTAATCCACCACCGCCTTCCTCGTCAAAGAATTTCTCATTCCCCGCCTCACGCCTGACTTGCAACAATGTCAAGCGCATTTCTAACCAACAAGGCCATATATCTATCTTATCAAAAATATCACGGGCATATCCTTTCTCTTTTTCTTTTTTCTTCTTGCCCATATTTGTCATGTTTCTACCAACATAGCTATGTCGACTGTCAAGTATGCATTCCAATCCTCAAAAGATTTCCATTCCAGATATTCAGCCGAGGAATATCCGTCAAAAAAGAGGGGAAAAGTCAAGACAAAGAATATAGGCAAAACTAAAAATATGTGTTTTGGGGTGGCGAAGCGAATGGAGACGAGATGAGATTGGGCAAGGTAATGTGTTGGGAGGAATGTTTGCTGCTCATGGTGATTATAGTGGGTGTACTTTGTGCTTGAGATAAAAATAGTGCGAAATAAGCTAAAAATGACGGATATGAGATAATCAAATGAATAATTCCGAATTGATTGATGTTGATTGATACACGGTGTTGACACACAAGATTTGATGTCATGGCTCCACGGTCAGACACATGGCATCACGTAGTACAAGATGTTATATCAACACTATATCTCAGGTTAAAAGAAACAAAAGCAGATTGACATTGACTTAAGGCAAACACATCTGGATCACGACACAATCAAAATCTCAGCCTTGCTCCGTATTTTATTACCTCCACAGTCCCCCTTTGTCCTTGCTGACTAACCACCCTTCACCCCGTCTTTCCGTCTTTCGCCGCCCACCCTTCGCCCCCCACATCCACAAACCCCTCAAACGGCGTCCCTACCACTTTCCCCTCCTTATCAAACCGCACCCCCTCCCTCCTCAACAACCCCCTCTTCTCCCCAATTTCCCTAGCATCCTCCCCCCTCCTCCCCTTAAACCCGCCAATCCCTCTCCCCGTCGCCACCACCCGATGACACGGCACCGCTGGCGCCAGCGGGTTCCGGCGCAGCGCGTTACCGACGGCCCGCGGGGACGTGTGCAGGTAGGCAGCTAGGAGGGCGTAGGTGGTGTAGCTGCCGCAGGGGATCTGGAGGAGGGTGTGGAGGACGCGTTTTTCGAAGTGGGTACGGGGGCAGGTGGCTATTTGGTAGTGAAGGGTGGAGAGGGAGGGGATTGAGACGGGGACGGGGACGGGGACGGGGGAAGCCGGAGATAGTGGGATGTCTTTGGTGGGGAGGTCTGTTTTGGTGTTGATTTCGGCGGCAGACATAATGAGTATAGAAGATGTAGATGTATGAAATGAGTAGAATTCCGGTAATAAGTCCAAGTATATTGACTGTCTATTATAGGCCTGAAGTCATAAGTCAGAGTTGGAGTAGCAATTATGAATTTTAAATGATATCCCAACTTGGAGAGTCTGTGCTGCCTAGTACACTCCGTAGTCAGGACAATAGACACATCCCGGTGCAGTTTATGTCATCATGTATTCATACTTTTAGTCTCTATTATTCCTGCCAAACTAGGCAAACCATAGATATCATAACCTTCCATATAAACCTCTACTTAAATTCAGACCAAAAAAAACCCTTAATAAACCCCAATCTACGTCTCGACCTCAATCCCCCGTATCAACCTCCAAGTCAATCTGCACCCCATTACTCACCCCATAATCTACCAACTGCAACTGATCCTTAAACGGCCTCTCGCCCTGCCGCTTCAGCAAAATTTCATGCGGTTCCCGCCCAATGCGCGCCGCCACCAGAATCTTAAACTCCTTGACCCGGTCCGACGCAAAGCACGGGATCGCCGCCTTGGTGCCCAGCCGGTCGTTGACATGGACAATGATCATTTCTTCCTGTTGAGCGGCGGCTGACGACGTTGTGGAAGAAGACTTGACTTTGGCAGCGCGGTCTTTGTGCATTTTGTCTTTTTCGGGGCGCTCTTTGTCGCGACGGTCCCGGTCACGATCCTGGCGATCTCGCTCTCCGTCCCGACCCCTAGTACCCCGATCCCCCCGATCCCTATGTCTGTCCCTATCTCTCTCGTCATCCCGCCGCCGCGGTGAGTTACTCCGCCGACGATACCCTCGGTCGAGACCTGAATGTCGAGATGACCGGTCGCTGGCATCGGCGCGTGACTTTTCTTTGTCTTTCCAGGCGAAGCCGCCGCGGGGTTTCCGTTCGCGGTCACGGCGGGGAGAGCGACTACGAAGGCGGTCGTCGCTCATGGTTGGAAAGTTGGTCAGTGTTTTGTTGAAGTTTATGTGGTAGTTGTGGGAGGATAACTCAAATGGCTGTTGAAGTGAGTTGTCTCAGTGTGGGGAGAATTTTGTGTGGTAATTAAAGAAAAAAAAAACTAATTGACATAGTAATGAATGAACGGACGAGGTCCGCTAGTTGAAAAAGATCTTCAGCCTTGCGGTTTGCGACAGAGTGCAAGCAAGTGGCAAGTGGGTCTGCGATTGCGAAAGACCCTAATGCATGTGTATAACCCTTGTCATTGTACGACTACTCTTCCATAATATTATGATGCTAGCAATGAAAAAATGCCAGAATAGTTACTGGTAGGACTAAAAGTTATATGCTCTCAACCACATAGAATCAAATTTTATCTTCATAAGTTCATACTCTGTACACTTAATCGGTATTCCTGATTTTCCATGTTATATATCTCGATAGGTTGTCATGCTTCATTACTATTCACTGCTGACCACTATACAGTCATACTACACTAGCCCCCCCATTATCAACGTCTAAGACTCGTAAATAGAGTCAATGATGTACTGCATGCCTTCGGCACGGTAGGTGTCATTCCTTATGTAAGCGACATTGGTAACGTTGACATCAAAGACAATGTTCTGCGGATTCTCCAAAACATACTTGGGCCAGTGAGTCCCGTTGACTGTCATATCTTGTTAGTTCCCACCATCTATTAGCAATTAAAAATGATCACTTACGTCCATTGTTATTGGGATCCAGCGAAACAACAAAGCTGATCCATGACCTCGACATCACATCCACCAACTCAAAATACTCAGGCCCCTTCCCCGCCAGCGGATCCGAAGACACCGCATTAACAAAGCCCGCCGACACCGTATTATTAAACACATACGGGATCTCCTGGAAATGCGTCGACCCAATGATAGCCGGTAGCCCCGCGTTCACAACGTCAAAGTCATAACTATACACATCCAGCCCGGCCTCCGTCGCCTTCTGCACCGTCAGTCTTCGTGGTGCACCCATAAAGTAGTCGCCGCGGTAGGCGGAAACCCGCTTGAACTGTGACCCCCAGACTCCCTCGGGGCGCCCCGGGTATGAAGCAGGGATCCCCTGTTCGGGGTCATCAGGGTAGCGGGCGAGTACGCCCTGGGCCATATCAAGGGTCAGATCGGTGCTCTCGAGATAGGTGATAAATTCATCATCAGTGTTGATGCCGGTGGTGCCGAAGGCAGTGCCCTCATCGGTGTTGGTGCCCATGAGAATAGGAACCTTGACAAAGGCGCCCTTCTTGACGGCGAGCGTGGCTGACTCGGTCAAGAAGTCTCCGTCAATGGAGGCGGTGATTCCGGGAATGCTCGCGAAAGAACTGTTGAAGATGTTGCTCAACATTGTCTCCGGGATGGCCCGGAGACAGTCAAGGGCAGCCTTGTTCCCGGCAATGCCGTTGCCAAAGGTGTTGCAGTTAGTTTTGTTGAGGAGGGCAGCCCAGTAGGGGGCCCAGTCATCGGTAGTCTTGTGCACTCTAAAAGTCGGAAGGGCGGATCCGGACTCCATGATGGCAGCCCGGTAGAGACCATCGTCTCGGCCGCCGTAGGCCACGTTCTGAGTCGCGATAGACATGGAGCCGGCAGACTCGCCAAAGATCGTCACCTTCTTCTTGTCTCCGCCAAAGGCGCCAATGTTCTCCTGGATCCACTGCAGGGCCAGTCGCTGGTCGCGGTACGCAACGTTCGTGGATCCTTCCTCGCGGAGCGCCTCACTGAACATGAAGCCCCAATTTTGGAGGCGATAGTTAAACGACGCCGCGACAATTGGCGACCCCATCGCCTCCGACTTGGCCACAACGTAGGAAAGGTTATACCGGGGGTCCGCAGAACTCCCATACATGTATCCCCCGCCGTGAATCCACACTGCTACGGGCAACTCGGCCCCCTCAGCGACGCCCGATGGCCGGACGACGTTGACCGTCAGACAATCCTCGGAGACATAGTTGCCTAGAACCCAGGTGTCGGAGCCGTAGCCGATACACATTTTGGAAAAGGATGTGGCATTACGAGGGGCAGCCCAGGTGGTGTTGAGGGGCTGGGGGACGGCGAAGCGGAGGGGGCCGACGGGAGATTGAGCGAAGGGCATGCCGAGGAAGAGGTCATGATTGTAGGTGGGGTCGAGGCGGCCGGTATAGGTGCCGTTGAGGACGTGGGCGGTGGGTGGTGCGGAGGATGAGGATGAGGAAGAAGAAGTAGTGACGCGATGGGCCACAGGAGTGGCGGTGATGAGGCCAGCGGAGAGGAGGAGGCTGGCGAGGGGGTGCATGGTAGTGGGTGAGGATTATTTGGTGGTGGCAAGGACAGAAGAGAGACATAAAGTAATATCTACATGGTGTTGGGCGGATATATATACATGATTTGTATATTGGGATTTGGTGGCAGAGATGGGAGGATTAGTGCACAGGACTTGACATGTTCTTGAGATGATTCTTCCGGAGGAGGCATATCAAGGCTCGCAATCCCGGTTGAAGGTGGACTCGAGCTTGGGTGGAGTTCTGGCTGCAGTGAATAGAGACTAGGTTCAGCGTCTTTGTCTGGAAGAGAAATGAAGTTATTATTACATTAGTTCGAATCTGGCACTCTGGAACTATAGTTATTCTCATCATATATCAACAGACGCAACCTTGTACTGCTTCTGTATTGACACAACTTGAAATTAGATACATGACAATATCACAGACCAAAGAATCCGCATAGGGTCTATGACACTTTTCTCTTGCCAGTCTATGTCCAACCACTACGGCGCCAAGATGCCGAACGACATCCTGACTCCATATCGGTCTCTCCAACTTTTTTTTCCTCAAATGGCACAATTGCAGTAGTTGGAGAAGACAATATCCATTCCGTCATCCGCCGGGATTCTTGCTAAGTTAGGAAGAATATCAGATTGGATGATGTATCGGACATGTATGTGTGTATCTTCACATGATACACAACAAAAGAACCTTCTGCAACTGGCTTTGAAGACAACCTCACAATGTCGCATCGACAAACCAACTTTGAACCATGCCCCCAACCACAAAACACCTCCGGGAAAACCCCCCTCTCCAAAAAAAAAAAAGCAAGTGCAAACGCACCGTGCTTGGCAGGCGGCGGTAAGACTTGGACTTATTGTTTTGGTTGCGGCCAGAGCTTGGTCCTGTTTTCACGGTGGAGATTTTAGATAAAATTATTTGCACATGTCAATGCTCGGAAAATGTTGCCTTATGGCTGAGTAGGGCTAACTATTAAGATTTCTAGGGTTTACTGAAACGGGGGGAGGCGGATGTGATGAATTTTTTGTTCTAGAAGGAAAAGTGAGAACTGATTGCATCTGTAAGTCTGTCGGACCTGCACGATGAAATTGCTGAAATGAGACATGTATTAGCGTCAGTATGATATTACGCAGCATGACATGTCGATCACTAGTATGTTACCTGTAAGTTCTGTTGTCGGTGTTTACTTTGGTATCAGCCCTCGGTCTACAACCGAGTTTGAAGATATTGAAAAAAGCATGAATCTCATCTTCAGCATTGAATCTTCAAATCAGTAGCACAAAAATACCATAAATGTCTTGTGATGTCACATTTCCAAACAGCCCACCATCTACGCCCCCAAACCATGACTTACATATCCTTCCATATCCTCTTCTCTTCCTCTCCCCCACAATCTCAATCGAACCACCTCCCCGCTCCCATCCCCTTCCCCTTCCTCTTCTCCGCAAAACTCATCACCATATCACCATCTCTCCAACCCCGCCCGCCCCCCATTCGGCAGATGAACACATTTCATAACATCAACCCTCCCCCTCTTACCGGAAAACTACCAGCCCCCCACCAACAAACCCGCCTCTATACATCCGAAGTTATCCATAGTTTATCCGACGGCCCGACACTGGCCCATTGTTTACCCGGCCAGCCAATCAGCGATGCTCATCTGCAGAGGAAGTGGGGCACTTTGCAGGAAGCGGCACTGTGTTGCATACCTTTTTGTAGACTTTGTATGACGATGCTGTTGTTGACTTTTTTTTATATTAGGGCGCCGGTGTGTGGGGTGTTGTGATGTCGTCGGGTTGCCGCAGATTCCTGTTTGGTTGGGATATGGCGAACGGGAGGGGTCTGTTGATCAGGTTCGGCCGTACATATATATATGGCGGAAGGGATTACTTTGCAGCAAGTCCCAAGGTGATTGCTTAGGCCCGGAGAACTGGTTAGGCATCTGGGGAGAGATGTGTAAGGTCCCTGGGTTGTGTATAAGTTACTCTTTTGGGTACTTTGTGGCTTGATGTGAACAGACAGACACATGTTGTCGTCGTCTCCCCCGCAAGACAAGGCGGGACACGTTGCGGCCCTGATTTCCGAGGAATGGTAATGGATTGGTTCGGGTTG
Source organism: Ambrosiella cleistominuta (assembly GCA_017139545.1). Lineage (NCBI taxonomy): Eukaryota > Fungi > Ascomycota > Sordariomycetes > Microascales > Ceratocystidaceae > Ambrosiella > Ambrosiella cleistominuta. The sequence goes on along the minus strand of JABFIG010000218.1, from coordinate 21,471 downwards.
TGTGATCGCGTGTGATGGTAGGCTACAATGTGGTTGACAGCAGCGAAGAGGATGGGGATTCTTCAAGTTTAGATTGGTGATCGACGGCAACGTCAGATTTCACTTGGTTGCGTTTCTGTAGTATTTGTAACCCTAAATGATGAGTTAGTTTGTCAAGATCTTGACCCTACTGAAATCTAGATTCAGTTTAACATTGATGGAATCGTGAGGTGCTATTTAGAATACTAGGGTCTACAGAGGCTGTGATCATGTGACTCGAGTATCAAGCCGAGCCCTTCAATTTTGGATAGCTCCAAAGACCTCCTGGATAAATAGATTAATGACAATGAGTAAGCTGTCCGCAAGTATTACTCACATCTACCGTCAAGGCTCTGCCGCTATCCAATATCTCCTCTAACCAAGCCAAGCGAAAGGAACCGTCACTTGCCACTTTTCTCAGAAAAAAAAAAGTGAATCCACTAGCTAAATATCGACCCATCAAGTCAGTCACACATTGCCAACACACGCATACATTTATCCTCTTTAGCCGAGCGGCGACCTCCAGGAGACAGTACTCTCTTCTGAGGGATATGCATACAAAACAAAGAAAAAAAAGATTATCTTTTCCTCCCCTCGTCTTCCTCTCGTCTCGGGGCGCCCCCGCTCAACTCACCCTTGTTCGTCAAGAACAAAAGCACGCCATATTATCCTTGTCGTTTTGATTTTCCCCCAGATTCGTAGGCGGACCGGACGGTCTGTAAGTGACTGTAAGGGTGTAAGGCTTTTGGTGTATATAAAGGAGAGTCCGTAATATGAGCGGTGGACGGAGAAGAGGAATGGCCATGTACCGGTCGTGTAGTGTACTATGAAGTGGTATGTTGACCGATATTGAGAGATGTGGTCGGGTTTATGGGCGGCATCTAATAGGAGATGCTTGTTAGCGAGATTCGAAATGAGAGGATATCAAGAGAGAAAACAAAGGGAAAACCGCAGAGCTGTGGGATCACAGCAACACTGTGGTGAAGTCAGTGATATTTATTTACTATAGACTCAGCAAATGCATAAAGTCATCGGATGTACACTCTAGGCCTAGTCCTTCAGCTAGAGTAGCATCGAGTTTTCTCCAAGTATAGGCGGTCTAGAAGAGATGGCTATCTATTGTGTATCTCTTGATACATGTCTCAAAATGAAGTTATTTTTCCACATCATTTTTCTTCAAGATCTAAATATAACTAGAACTGGACAATGCCACAGACACGCATGCACCGGCAATTTCTAGCATCTGCCCCCCCCCCCCCCGGGAAAGAACCCCCGGTCTTGTCTCCTAGATTTCACCTGCGATGCGTGAAGGAAGACAAGCCTGTTGGTGATGGGAAAAGAGACTGTGAGGACCACAGCAAACTGCCACCCGAGAGAGAGAAGAGGGCACAGGTTGTGTTCTTGTGGGGAGCCAAGACGAAGGGATTCATTTTGGTTTATTCTGTAGTGATTCTGGGCTAATGTGTTGAGGAGATATAAATATATAGAAAACTAGTCTTTGGACTTGGTGATCTTTCTTCAGTTTTCTCTCGGCATCACCGACTTTTACTCTCTACTCTCACATCCAGTGATCGAGACACCAAGCAGCTGGTCCTCCTTCCGTCTCTCACAACCATCACACAGCCCCCCTCACTCCTTCACCATGCCCTCCGAAACCTCCCCCGGCGCCGCCTCCATCCCTGCCGACATGCTCTCCCTCATCCCGCAAACCCCCTGGTACAAACAACCCCACCTCCTCCGCCTCAACCTCGCCATCCTCTCTCTCGTCCTCTTCTCCTCTACCAACGGCTACGACGGCTCCCTTATGAACGGCATCCTCGCCCTCCCCCGCTGGAACACCTTCATGGCCCACCCCAAGGGCTCCTACCTTGGCCTCATCAGCGCCATCTACTCCCTCGGCTGCACCATCGGCTACCCGACCGCCGCCTGGGCCGCTAACCGCTTCGGTCGCCGCCCCACGCTCTACGCTGGGTACTTGTTTATGGTTCTGGGCACCGCGTTGCAGACGGGGGCGCCGAATGCGGCGGCTTTTATCCTCGCACGGTTGTTTTTGGGGTTTGCCGGCGGAGCATTCTTGCCGGCGCCATTGCTAATTGCCGAGAATGCGTATCCAACGCAGCGGGCGATTCTGTCGAGTATTTATAATTGCGGGTGGTATGCAGGAGCCGTGGTTGCTGCGTGGGTGGTTTTTGCCGCGCGGGAAGTTGCGTCGGATTGGTGTTGGAGGATCCCGTCGCTGCTACAGATTGCCTTGCCCATCTTCACAATTCCAGGGTTCCTGATGATTGATGAGTCGCCGAGGTGGCTTGTTTCCAGGGGGCGTGTTGCTGAGGCGCGCGCTATTCTTGTGAAGAACCATGCGGGTGGCGATGAGGACTCTGCGCTTGTCAACTTTGAGATGAACGAGATTGAGTCGGCCATTGTCCTTGAGAAGGCCAACGGCACTGCTAAGTGGTCTGACCTCTGGGCCACCAAGGGCAACCGGCACCGTCTCTGGATCACGCTGACCCTTGGTGTCTTTACCCAGTGGGTTGGCAACGGCGTTGTGTCCTACTACCTTTCTCTGATTCTGGAGTCCGTCGGCATCACCTCCGTCACCTACCAGACTCTGATCTCTGCTTGTCTGCAGATCTGGAACTTGTTCTGGGCTTCCTTTGCAGCCTTTAACACCGACAAGATTGGCCGCCGGCCTCTATTGCTGGCTTCCGCCATCATCATGTTGGTTTCCTACATCATCATCACCGGCCTTTCCGGCAGCTTTGCTTCTACTGGCAACAAGAACGTCGGCCTAGCCGTCATCCCCTTCCTCTTTATGTACGTATCCCCTACTTTCTCTACCCACCATGTCCAACCCTAAAACTAACACACGCAATACCCTCCAGCTACTTCTTCGGCTACGATGTCTCTCTCACCCCCATGCTCATCGCCTATCCCGTCGAAATTTGGCCCTATTCCCACCGCGCCACCGGGCTCTCCCTGGCCCTGCTCACCTCTCTCGGCTGCAACTTCTTCAACATCTTTGTCAACTCTATTGCCCTCGATGCCATCGGCTGGAAGTACTACTTTGTCTTCGTCGCCTGTCTCATCGCCTTTCTTGCCATTGCCTACTTTACCTACCCTGAGACGCGTGGCCGGACGCTCGAGCAGGTAGCATTGCTGTTTGATGGGGATGAAGCGGAAGAGGAAGGGATCATTACTGCTGATGATATTTTGCAGCGGGTGAGGTCGGGGGTGGGGGCGGAGAGGAAAGATGTTGCGAGGGTAGAGGCTGGCTCTGTGGCTTCGGCAGGGCCATCTAGGGCGGCGACTGATGAGAATGAGTAAGAGCTGGGCTTTTGCTGATGCTACCGAGTAGATCTTTGATAGATTGTACTTGGCATATTACCTAATTTCAACATTAATTGAAACGGACGGCTGCGGGATAGAGTGACAGTGTCACTCAGTCACTCAGCCTCATCTCCAGACTTCACACTGGAAGATCTTATCACAAAGGCCAGTTGTGACAGTGTACTTCAGTTCTTGGCGTTGTGTATTTATACTGTTTCCTTTCTTTCTCGTTTTCTATAGAGGTCTACTGACCGTTAGACTTTCCCGAGTCTATACGACTCGGTGACTAGTCTTTCTTACTGCATCTTCATTTTCAACAAAGAGATAGCGAACAGCGATGGGATTGCGTTTCAATAAAGATTTTCTGGTTGACTTATACTATAGTTTCGATGTGCTTCTGCCTTTCACATATATGCAGTAACCGTGAAATGCATCCTGCAAAATCACCGTAGCACTTTACCAGCAACTCAGTGCTGGCCCCACGCACGTATAAACATACAGTAACACCCTCAACCGACTCTCTCGGCATATACACCTCTTATCATCATCATACAGTACCTGCTCTACTACTTGTCAACCCCACCACCACTTCGCATCCCTCGGGTCTCACTTACACGCTCTAATCCTCCGCCTCTCTCTGCCCCCGTTGATTTACTACCCCCCTTCGGCCATCTCACCTCGCCCCACTCCAACTACATCATCACCGCCCATCCCCACCGAGACGACATGATCACAAGAACTCTCATCTGCAATGCAACAGCAGCCACTCCGCCTATCTCCTCCTCCCCCAACCACATGCAAGTGAGTGGGCATTCGCAGTAAAGAGGGGGGAGATGTTTAAACCCACAGATAGGGATTGAGTACAACCTTCATGCATCATGAATCAAGTAGCTCGGACGCTATCATATAGTTCATATAGGTCTCGGAGTGCACAAGCCCATAAATATATATGGGACCAAAAAGAAACTGCCTTCAAGCGGATTTGAACCGCTGACCTCGACATTACTAGTGTCGCGCTCTGCCAACTGAGCTATGAAGGCTAGCCTAGCTGTTAAGATACCGGGAATTATTGAGAATTATATGCATGATCCTCTAGCTAATCCTGACCCGTACTGGTTCCTAGCTAAAAAGATGCCAAGGCATTGTAGTTATACCATCGTTTTATTGCATCTATTGATAAAGCTGATATTGAGCCTCATTTTGCAGAAGGTATTGGTTATTGGGTTGCATAATAATTGTGAATCTAAAGAACGTAATGTTTTTTACCCACTATGTAATTTAGATAAAAAAATCTTCAGAGTATATTAGGGTTACAATATATCCTTCAACCCCGGAAATCCTTTTCCTGTCACATAACACCAGGTTACATGAAAAGACCTGGAGAAGCCCACTTTCAACCTCAACCTGCATAAAGCCATCAGGAACCGCCCAGGAACCGCCACACGCCATATCGATATCAACGCATTTGAAAATATTGATATTGGCCCCTTGAGCTTCAAAAAAAGGGTTTAGTGCTTCCCTTGGAGACACTAGGTGACCGCTCTATTCCCAATTAATCTAAGCAAATAAATAAATAGTTAAATCCATACACAGCCCCTTTATAGCTTTCCCGTTCCTTGAGATTCCGAGGATGAAAAATCAAGAGTAAATGAGTTAGTCCCTTTGTTTACTTGAAACTCACCATACACACACTACCAGTCCCGAAAAAATAACGCCCAGCCCTGAGCAAAAAAAAAAATCAATTGCCTGCCCCCTCAATTACCTAAGCTAGCCACCCACCAACAGTCCAGCCCGCCAGCCTGTCGGAATCCTTTGCCGGCCATCCCCATTTTTTTTTTAGCGATTGCCCTGAGTGAATATTCGTTTATATAGTCACGAGTGTACCTGAGCGGGCAAAACACAGCGACAAGTGTACTTGCTGGTGATTTCAGAGACGGAGGATGACATTGTTGCAGTAGGCTGGGTGCATGTAATTTAAACCCCTGTTTTAAGTAAACGGCCGTCGGGATTTGTCTGAATTTTGCAAGTAATTGGGGGGGTCTTTTTTTTATATCTTGAAGGTGGCGACGCGTTTTTAGATGAAGCCTTCATTTCTTACTCTTTTTTTTTCTTTGTACAGCTCAACTATCCCAAATATCGCCATCATTGTCGATTTCACGGGTCTCATCTTTGTATGTTATTATTATTATTTCTTGCTTCGTTCATTCTGGTTAATGTCCATTGATGAACGCACCTTTTTCTTCCATCGACTTCACATCCTCACACTCTTTGTTTCAGACTCGGACTTCTTCACTGGCCTCATTGACTAATGTATAACGCTTATCTCGCATTTTAAACTCCTACTGAAAAAGAGAAGCATCTTGTTAGCCACCATAGAAATCTCTTCATTCTTATCGGCTGGCATTTGTATAACTACCTGCCGTTCCTTCCCTAAATACACCATAGCCTGCACCGCCTTCTCAACAGCACCCCGCACTTTTCCTCTCCAACCTCTTCCCACCTTCCTTTCTTTCTCTCGTCCAATTTCCCCCATTTCCTCCCCCATCTCCTCCCAAAAATGGCCCCCCACCTTTCCTCCATCCAACGCGCCCAAGTCCTCACCCTCCGCGCCTCCAAACTCCCCCTCTCCAAAATCGCCTCCGAACTGCGAATTTCCATCGCCCAAGTCCGTTACACACTCCGTGTCAATACGACCGAAATTTCCAAGCGCTCCGGCCGCCCCTCCCTCCTTACCCCCGACCAGATCGACCGCGTCGTCGACTTTGTCTCCAAGACGCCCGAAAACCAAGAGATCCCCTGGGCCGGCATTGGGCCGGCGCTCGGCCTTGACGCCTCCATGTGGTCGATCCGCAGGGCGTTGAGGCAACGGGGGTTCTCGCGAGGGAATGCGATTGGGAAGACGGCGGTGGCGGAGGCGATTTCGACGAGGGCACTGAAGAAGCAGCGGGAGGCGATGAGTGCGGAGGAGATGGAGGAAGACGAGGAGATAATGATGGAGATGGACGAGGAGGATTTGATGGCGTTGGAGGATGAGAGGGGGGTGGCGAAGGAGGGGAAGAAAGGGGCGACGTTGAAGGAGAAGGTGCGGGCTGAGAAGGCAGTCTTAGCGGATGAGGCCGAGAAGGCGGTGCTGGCTATGAAGATGTAAGTTCCGGAGATGGACCGAGTGCCAGAGTTCGAGCTTTGATGAAGAAGCAAGGCATACTTGATGAGTCTCTGGAGACACTCCATCTTCACACATTCTCCGTTATGTTCTCTACGTTCTTCCACGAACCACGAGCTTTTTGTTTTTCTCCTCTCACAACATCTTCTGTCCTGCTTGTCCTGATCCGACTATCCCCCTCAACCAACTTGACAGATCACGACGCTGGTTCCATTGTTTTCATTTTCCGGTTTTGATTTGACGATACCCATATGACATCCCCTCTTATTCCCTCTGTACATTTTAGAACCACCAGCGTTTCCATTTTCTGTTTTTATTATCATTTTTGTTTTCACTAATCTCCCGATTATTCTCTTCTCATCTTTGTTTTACTAAATATCACGATCCTGCTGTTGTTTCTATTAGACATATTGGGGGCGTCCACCATTGCATCAACACCAAATATTCATCGTTACTCATCAACTATTTTACTAGCGTCATTGGTTTTTATTTACTAGATTTGTTCTCGGGGATACATTTTGGGACCGGAGCATTAGGCGTTTTCTTTTTTTCTCCCTCTATTTTGGTCTAGCGTTTTTATTTTTCATTTTTTATCTTTATTAGAGGACCTGTCCACACACAGATTACCAACAACCAACCAACCAACCCACTCCACTCAGCCTTTTGTTGATCCCCGCGCTTGGCCACAAGCCCCGGGATCGTATGTACTATTATTACACCATTGGAATCAGACACTATTCTACTCTTTTTTTTTCTTTTTAGAACATCCATTTTCCAAATATTATCACTGCCCTTGCGTGATCGGGCATATCAGATCACACCAACCACAAATACCTCCTCGAGGTACCATTGTAAAATGTGCGCATTGTAGACGTGAATCCATAAGTGTCATTTATCCACATGTGTGTGTATCATCAATCATTGGCATTCCAAACCCACACCAATATTGTACACATCAACTATTCCCTTTCTGTAAATATACAATACAAAAAATTACAGAGAACAAGGGGACTCAAAACTATGCCATCGCCGTCGCCAGTCTAAACAAAAGAAAGTTGGATATCAACATAAATCATAATAACCATCCCTGCTTCTACCCTAACCTCAATGAGAAACAGTGGGAGCAGCAAACCATCTGCGCCTATTCGCCTCCTTGTTGTCCCACGCATCACGGTTTGTACGCTCAAGGAACAAATGGTCTCGAACTGTAGCCCTGCTCTACCGGGCGAAAACCCGAACGATACCGTCACCTCCAGCACTGACTACCCACTTGCCGTCTTGACTCCAGATGACGCAGCAGATGCCCTCGCCACGCATGATCCGGTGACCACTAATCTCTTGGATGCAGCTGCGCTTCTCGAGATCCCAGAAACGCAGAGAAGCATCATGACCGGCACTGACAAGTTCACGGCCATTGGGACTCAGAGAGAGGGACGAAACTGCCGTGGGATGAGCAAACATGTTGTAGGTACAGGCACCTGTAACTTGTGTTAGTATACCAAGAGATAGACCGGCGATATCCAGAGAATTATGCAGACTTACCATTTGAAGCATCGAAGAAACGGATATACTTGTCCTCATGGCCCGTGATGATGAGGCCATTGAGAGAACGTTCACTGGAGCCTTCCTCATCTCCAGCAGAAGGAGATGAGGTTAAATCCAGAGTCTGAGTGGTAGCAGCCACAGCATTGATGCTCGTTTCAAACGTAGAATCAAAGGTGTCTTGACTGGCACAAGTTGACACAATCTCGCCAGTGCGTGTATCGTAGGTCACAACAGTAGCATTAGAATAGGAGACCACAAAATATTCACCTGTAGGATCTAGAGCAGAGATGCAAGTAGGCGACTCAATACCTTCCAACGAATGAGGTTGGATAGTATGGATGAGATCATAGTGGAAGGGCACATTGCTAAAGTTTGTCGTCGTCGGTTGGGGCGACATGGGGAACGCACTGCCAGAACTCATAGAGTTGTTGCGCGTACGGCCCGAAGGGCGCTGACCACCCGGTAACTTGTTTTGAGAAACACTAGGTGGCGAGCTAACAGACCAGACTTTGATGACGCCATCAGCGGCACCAGTAACAAGAACCAGGCGGTCAGCTCCGCCATACTTGGCCGGATCAGGGAAGATGGTACCCAGGTTTGCAGGAAGGACACGCATAGCCCAGACAGCATCGTTATGCGCCTCAATGGTGACCTTGGGATCAACACGGCCGCGCTCCCACACCCTGACGGTAGTATCCTCACCACCCGAAAAGATCCAGCCATCGCCAAGAGCTCTACCCCCAGTGGCAAAATTGGGAGACGGCGACCAGGCCGCAAGACTCAGAACAGCACCTTGGTGCCCACGGTGAGTGAATCTGGAAGGAACGTCAAGATCTGCAATGCTAGCAGAGACCATATCGGTCTGCGGGACATTGAAACGCTTGATCAGCCCATCGTCTGCACCAGTGCAAATTTCCGGTTCGGCGGGACTACCGCCGCCAGAGAAGATGACTGCGCGAACTGTGTTAAGGTGGCCACGGAGTCCATATCTGAGCTTGAATTGAGTCAGTTCTGGCTGACCTGATGTGATAGCAACAGGCTGAGTCGTTGAAGCATCGGGCTTGTCCTCCGTTATTCTGTGGCCCATAGATCCCTTACGCCGATGGGGTGCCGCAGCTCCTCTCGAGGGAGACCGAGGGATAGAGTCGGCGGTGGGGAAAGCATCAGTATCAGAACGGCTTTGAGAAGGGTTAGTGTTTTCGGTCGGGAAATCCCACGAGTCAGTCGAAGTGTTCTTTTTCTCGAGTTCAGAGTTTTGGGCACCATAGCCCTTATCCGCCTCCGATGGCCACTGCTGTTGACGGCCCGTCATACCGGGGGCCTTATAATCATCAAATTTGGGAGACTCCGCAGCAGGAGCTTGTCGTGAATGCTGTTGCTGTTGCTGTTGCTGTTGCTGTTGCTGTTGTTTTTGGTATTGTTGTTGGTTTTCGTTAGCGCCATATGCGTTCATCTGGTATGATTCGGCCTCGTTCATCGAGATCGGGAGAGGAGGCGCATCACGAGGAGCTGGAGGATTGGCTGGTGTTATCATAAGGTAGGTAAATTCGTTCTGGCACTGCTCGAGGATATCCTTAATTTCGGCTCGGACCGGTTCATCGTCGATATCCATAGCTTCGGTTTTAGCAGCAGCTGTGATTCCATATTTTAGCATGTGATCGTGGACTGAGAGGACGACAAGAGAAATAATTAACTTACCCTTCAACTTGGACTCGAGAAGAGCCGCTCTTTTAGAAGCATGGTCAGAAGTAGCACCGGGCTCATTTCCTTGGTCCTTCGTCATTTGGGCTTTCAACTTATTCTCCAGAATCCCGACGTATTTCTTCAAAGCGGTTTGAGTGACGTCAGACCTCCGCGCCTGTCCTTCTAGCGTCGCGATACGACCCTTAAGTTCCTGTCTTTCAATCTCCCAAGCATTCCGTTCCCGTTCATGTCTGTGCCATTCGGTCTGAAGAAAGCGCATGACACCTGTTGTTAACATATGATTGTTAGCTGGATTATGGTGTCACTGGGTTGATGATATCTCGGCTCGGTGGATGATAACCAATGGGTAGGTGACCTACCCTGAAGAGTGTATTCGGTGGTGTACGGCCGATTGTTAGCCATGCCGGCCATGTCACCGTTGCCCATGTTTGAACCCATGGTGAGCTACGGTGGGACAGGGAGAGAGTTGTAAGGTGTTGGTAATGGTATGTTATTATAATCAAATGATCGAGTAAGATGGCGATGGTAAAGTGATGACTAATGTCGCATCAGATACTGGAAATGTCAAGCTTGGATAGCTCAATGGTTCATCGTCGTCGATGATGTCTTTGCTGTCTTCGATCCCCCCACCACACGCAATGCAAACAGGGCTTAAGCTTGTTGGGAACGGCAGGCTCGCTCAATGCTGATGAATCGATAGAAGTCAGAATATTCCAGCCGAGTGAGACACTTGTATGTGACCGATATGGATATCGTTAAGTGAACAATAGAGTATTAGATTGACTTGGCAATATGCGAGGAGTGCACACGCAATGGCCGATCGTCAGGTTTGAGGTTAGCTTCTGTGCTGGGGGGAGTTGAGAGCTGGGAAGCTACCCAGTTGTTTGGGGTTGTAAAATAGACAGAAAAAAAACAAAAAGGTGTTCAGATGCAACACAGGCGAAGGCAATGTCAACAATTGGTCGAGGAGCAGGATGAAAGCAAAATCTTAGACTTTAAATTCATGTTTGTTGACTTTTGTAAACTTCAATAATGATCAAGATAGCATTTGGTGTCCAATAAGTGGCTTCTTTAAGTTTTCCCACTAGTTCGATAGACCCTTTGAGAATTAGCAGCAGCATTGTAAGACACAAATATTGCAACTATCCAATATAGGTGACTTTACTCGTATGATCCTTAATAACGTCAAGTCCTATAGTCGAGCGATATGACGATTCTTTCACACACATGAATTGTGGAGACCCGGGACGGGTCCTGGGTTCGATCCCTAGTGGGACTAATTTATTTTGCTTCCTTCATTTTTGAGTGTGTAACATCGACTTTACTGATGGTATTGTATATACATATATTAAACATGTATCAAAAAGTCATTTCCTCTACTTCCATATTACACTCGGTACACCTCTTCACCTCCGTGCCCTCCTCATTCACCACCGGACGACCCCACGAATGTACATGCTTTCCCCCACCCAGACTATCACCAAAGTTGGTCGGTCCCGCAGCACCAGATACCTGTCTACGGAAAGCCTCTGTTCTAGTTTTGCGTTTGAGGTCCAGTAGTCGTTGTTTGTATTTTACTTCCTTTCTCCTTTTCTTTTCTTCCTCGCGCTTTTCGAATTCGGCATCGAGCTTTTCTGGGGATCCCCACTTGACGTTGAAGGCGTATTCTTCGACTTGGAAGCGGAGAAACAGCATCATGTCGTGCCAGTGGGCTTTATGGGGGTTCGGCTTATTAAGATGTGGGAGGAGATCGGTATCTTTAAGTTCCTCTGCATTGGTTGTTAGCAACGAGAATAGAAACAAGGCTATGAAGGCAATCTTACCATCGGTGAGAAGGTAGTCCTCGCGGCATTCCGTTTTCGTGAGTAAGGAGTATTTCTCTGGAAACTTGTCCTTACACGGCGAGCAAACGCAAACCTTGAAGACCTCTTCCCAGACAAAATCAATTTCCCGGCTATCACACTCTCGACATCTCCGCGCATCCTCATCCATAATACTAAGCCCCGGCTCAAATGGCCCCGCCTTTTGCCTCTCCAGTTTTCTAATCAGTTGCAGACGCTCCCATTCCTGAATTGACATATTCGCCGGTTTTCCGAATGTGTCTTCCCCGGGTCTCGTCTTGGGCTGGAAAGCTCGGTTGTGCGGGTCGTCCTCAACAGTCAAGAAGCCGCCCTTGTTATCACTCAACGACGACATATTATACTCCACATACTTTGCAAAATTCTTTGCCGGTCGCAACGGTGCGCCCGTGGGCGTCTGTTTAGTTCCATCTCTGTTGCTATCTGGCAATGCAGTGATGGACTTCTTCGCTCCTGAAACCGATGCGATAGCCCCGGTTTGTGGTGTGAAAGATTTCGCAGGGGCACCTGTTGATGAAGTTGCTTTGGCAGCTTTCTGTTCACGCCGGGACGCCTCATGCTTTTCACGGAGTTGTTTTGCGCGTTGGCAATTTTCTTCCTGGGTGGATGTTAGTGGAGGGGATTGTCATGCAGGTTCAGGGTATGGAGTACTTACAATGCGCTTCGCAATTTCTGGAGTGATCAAGGACTTTGATCTCGTTTGTCTTTGTGGGAGGTCAGACATGGCGCATTTATGGTGATTGATTATTTTTAAGAACGAAATTAGTCAAGTTAGTCAATGCCATAAGAATTTCACATGACTTGCTCTTTCTGTGACTCGACGTTATTGAGCACCAGTCTTTAGGCAGCTAACGCGACCCTGACCTTGTATCTGCCAAATTCCGAAACTAATTAATCAAGTTAACAAGTTCAGGGTTAGAAGACCAAGCAGGGTATTTTAACCCCTAATTTGATTTACTTGTCAATTGTCAGCAGACAAAAGAGGTACTGATCTGATAAAGTCCACCTCGTGGCTGTCAATCACCAATGTTGTCAACTGTTCCTAAATATGCTGATACCCGACACCTGCTAAGTTTTGCATATGTAGCAAAGGAACTGTCAACCTGGAAATCACGTGATAAGATCACGTCACAGCTCAATCCGGCCTAAGCTTTCAGACATTTCAGAAAGCTCCCGGCATGATTTCATGATGCACTCGGGAGCATTGCCATCCACAAAAGGTTATATTTGCTCAACCCCAAACACATATCACCCGTCATATTCACGCGCATAACAACACACCTTCATGATTCCTTAAAGAGTCCCACACTACTTGCCCCGCCAGCTAAAAGCCGACTTTTTGCAACTTTTGGCTCCTTCCAGAAGCAGCAGAAGACAATGCTTAATTCAGGACATAAGCGATAAGCCCTTACCGCCCTTGCAAATCGAAGCTTCGAACTTGTGATACAGTGGCAGAATCCTAGCGCCAGCCAAGTCAACGCTGTCGATTGATTGATTGATTGATTGACTGTACGTAAAAAAGGTGGATGGGAGGTTTTTATTTCGTTGGCCGTTGAAGTTTGATGTGCCGATGATGCTTCTGTGCTTGACTTGTTGATTTCTTTTCTATCGATTATCACTTGATTTCTGTTTCATCTTCTGTCGTTTCCGAAAGTGTTATACCCCTTTAGACTACTTACGATTATAGATATTTGATGGTAAATGAGGGACTTTGGCCTGTAATGACGTTGAGAGTGGAAACTGATGTGTCTGGTATAGCTTTGTGATTGCAACGATATAATTTCTCTATATATGATCTTTGCGCGCGAATCTTGACGACATTTACTGCGAATTATTATCCCCCGAAATATCTTGAGAAACTGGCCATCTCACCGCCGATTGATACTTCGACCGAACTGAACATTTAAACCCCGCCTCCAGATGGCATCGTCACTACCACCATCAACTCGTGATGATAATGTTCTCATCCCACCAAGTATGCCACGGCCACTGCCGCATTGGCTGCACCCGGGTTATAGTAAACAGATTGTTAAGGGGAACTTTATGACATTGAGTGCATACCCCAAGACTGTAGAGCGTGGTGAATGGATGGCACACCAAGGTATGACAGTCTGGAAAATCTGCCATTGGGGTTGAGCCTCGTGTTGACTTGGATTTACAGCGGTCGAACAGTTTAGAAACCTGTGGCACTTTGTGAGGGTGGTATATGACAAAGAAGAAGATGGCTTATCAATATGTAATGAACATACTTGCCCAAAAATGACGGCAGGACGGTAGGCTAGAAGGTTCAGAAACCGAAATCTTGTGGCCCACTAGCTAACAAAGTCCAGCAATCACTCCTACACATGGCTTAATAACCAGTATAAACCCACAGAACTGCCAGCACACAGCTATATGGCTCTTGTCCAGCGCTGGATCAGTGGACGTATAGACAACACCAGCATCTTCCCCACCGATCCTAACACTGTCTCATTCGCCCTCAAATTCGACAGCACCGCCATGTCCCGCATACCCCCCGAAAAATGGATCGGCGAACGCAGCGGGTTCCCCCGCGACTTTGAAAACACATGCAAGACGACCTTTTCGCAAATGTTCCGCGTATATGCCCACCTGTACTGGGCGCACTTTGTCGACCCGTTTTACCATTTGAATCTGGAAAAGCAGTTGAATTCATGCTTTGCGCATTTCCTGTTGGTGGCGTTAGATTTGGGGATGTTGAGGCCGGAGGAGTTGGAGCCAATGCAGTTGTTGATCGACTTGTGGGCGGCGAATGGGACGTTTCCGCCGGGATCGACGGCATTTGATATGGCGGATGTGAGGAGGGGGAACTACATATTAACGTTTGGCCATGAGATTTGCGCAGCGGACTAGCGGGGTTGGGGGATATAAAAGTATATGTACATTGCAGGTGAGGATAACAGAATTCTGGTAGGATGAGAGTAGATCAAGTAATGCAGATATGGAAACTGTCTGGACTTAATAGATTTTAATTGTCGAGTTCAGATAGTACAGGTAGACCAAAGTTCATTAAGTGCAATACTTAGTCATCTGCTATCTATCAATGCTATATACTTGCAAAGTACGTCTAGACTTGCACAATGTAGCACTCATTCGATATAGTCTAGAGGTTAGGATTCCTCGTTTTCACCGAGGCGGCTTGGGTTCGATTCCTCGTATCGGAGCTCGACCAGGTTTACTTTTTCTTTGTTCCAGTATTTTTGCCCTCAACTCATGACAAAAAATTTCCCACATCGGTATACATATACATTCTGTGGCTAACTAAGCCAGTAGAAAAACCCCGTAAAAAAAACATTCAACATCGAGTATTCCTACGTGGTCACCCACCGTAGTACTGATCTGGCGCACCGTAGTTTGACTATAGAGGAAGCAGACGGGACTCCGCATTTTCCACAAGTTATAGTCGAATGTAAGGGAGTGGGCAATATCTCGACATTTTGAAGATCTCTGCTGGTGATTTATTTACAGCTTCAGGTAGACGTTTTTTACTGATAGGGTTATACACATTACGGCCACACGAGGCCCCTCCTGAGGCTATTTACCTGCCAGTATGATCATGACTGGGACCTATCAAAAGAAATCCATTTGAAATCTCAAACCTCTATATCCCAATCGAGTCAATTTTATGTATATATGCATTGAGAGTCGTCGTCAGCAGCTCTCTCGACAGCCTCAAAATTCCAATTTCTTTCTTGGCATTACAACGCTCACACCGTTCCTTGGTTGACTGTCGACACTTCACACTCCCCCGACTCCGACTGTAAGCGCCTCTTTTTCCCACCCCACCCCTCCCTCTTCTATAGAGAATCTCACTTCCCTTGCCATTTTAGAGATGCACACCCTCCCCATGAAGAAAAGAGAAAGTCCCGCGGTTCCGTCAGAAATCTACATATGTATGTACATATTTACGCCCTTGTGGCCAAAGCCTAAGTAAATCTTTAAAATGATACACTATAAACGGGGATTCTCTTTCCGTAAATGAGATTTTATGTAAAATGCCCATGAAAATGAAAGAGCGACGGGGTCCGTCCGGCGCTGGGTGCGACGTTGTAGTTGGGCACTTGCCTTTTTGGGAAATTAACGAGAGAGGGAAAGGGTAGGGGGTCGGGATTGAAGCGCGGGATGAAAAAGGCAGGAACTTGAAGAAGGAAGTAAGAAGTAAGAGGGAAGTACATGTGATGGAAGCCTTAGATGTGTACATCTACTTGGAGATTCATATTTGCAAAAAAAAAAAAACTCATTGTATTACATGTAATATTTGAACCAAACTGTGTATGCAGTTAGCCGCCAAGCATTTGACATGTCTCCCACATATTTAAATACCCACCAGCGGAGAAAAAACCTCTCCGTCTAAACGCTTGGCCGCCGACTTTCCCATCCATCTTCATCTAGATACTTTTACTCTCCTACACTGACCCCGCAAAAAACGCATAAGTCGCAAGCCTAGACCGCCAGCGCCTCCAGCGTCTGCCCGACAAGCGCGAAGCGCGAACCAAGGGTTGTCATTGTCAAGGGAATTTATCAAGGGAGGGGAGGCCCCAGGGTCCAGATCTACAGTGTCTTTTACGCAGAATGAGATATATATTTGTATTTTATGTATATATGTGTCGACTGAATACCGCGTCAGAATGGCGGAAACATTGTTTGTCCGTGAGAGTGAGGTCCCCTGGTGATCCGAGGAACCGCTGAACTGTTGTTATCGTTATGGGTGGTTGCTGTTGCAGTTATACCTGTTCTTCATGATCGGGGCGAACGAGATAAGCGGATATGACTGTGTTGTTATTGGTTGGTTGTAGGAGGAGGAATATAGAGAAGGACGGAGGGTTGTTCTTTGTTCCTGCGTAACGGAAGAATAGAAAGCTTTTCTCTTTTTTGTATCTGTGTTTGTGTTTGCCGTTTGGC
The DNA here is from genome assembly GCA_017139545.1 of Ambrosiella cleistominuta. Taxonomy (NCBI): domain Eukaryota; kingdom Fungi; phylum Ascomycota; class Sordariomycetes; order Microascales; family Ceratocystidaceae; genus Ambrosiella; species Ambrosiella cleistominuta. The sequence goes on along the minus strand of JABFIG010000218.1, from coordinate 4,935 downwards.
AAGAGAGCTGAGGCAACTACATACAAGTTCATGATGACAACGAGCGGGATAAGCGCGAATGGCGTTTTGTAAGTGGCAGTTGTTAGACGACGACCTTGGTTGCAAATGGCGAACTCAGTTATATATTTCCGTGATTCTTTAAATATTAACATATACATAAAAGATTCATAGTTTTCGAGAATCACTTTTTCAACAATAGTGATACTCCCCCCCCCCCCCCCCCTCAGTTCATCAAACCTCTGGCTGCCAATCTCCCATAACTTATATACCAACACCCCCAACACCAGTACCAACACACACACATATATATACATAAACACACTGTCCCCCATTCCCGGCCCCGTTCCCAGCCTTCTCGTTTACCCCTCGAACAACTCGTCCGCCGTCCATCCACCTCATTGGCACATCCACCCACCACTCCTCCCCATCAAGAATCAAGAGCCTTTGTGCTTCATAGAATTTGCTTGCTTACTTGATGGCCTGTGTCCAACGAACATCACTTGCCTTTTCAAGCCCTCATTCGGGTCCGGAGTCCTTTGACTCTTTTCATGCCAAAAGGACCACACACAAACCATCTCTATATTCACCTTGCCAAAGAACAAAGGAACAAACAAAAAACAAAAGATTAATAATAAAAAAGTGGCGGGCATTGATTGGCCAGGAGAGAATGGGAACAAGGAATCATTCTGCATTCTGCGTTGGCATAAAAGGTTGTCGTCGATGACCAGGGGCGGATGGCGTGCTATATAAGAGTAAACGGTAAACGGGTATAAACTATCCGCAAACGACACTCCCCCTTCTTGCAAACTGACCAATAACAACTCGTACAAATCTCGCTCTTTCTCTCCATTCACACTCTCCCATCTCCTCTCACAACTACTGAGCATGTGCACTCGCCAAGCTCTTTTGATCCCACCCTCAGCTATATCCATGAATCGCCACTTTTCTTTCCTGGCAAAATCCCCAATATGTAACAGTGAACCGCACCTTGACGATATCTGTGCTGTCTCATATTAGTCCCAGACAGGAAGGAGAGTGTCTGTAGACAAATAATATGTTGCAGTGAAAGTGCGCATGTTCCGGGTGTATACTTTTTTGGAGGAGGTGATGATGACGACTTCTGGCGGGAGAGGACCGTGAGATCCGGAGGGGGCCCGAGGGGACCGAAGAAGAGAGGAGACATGGTCGTAGGCTAGAGTGACAATTCTCGGACTCACCGTCCATGATTATGCTCAAAAACATATAAAGTCTTGACAACTTCCCATCCAATAACCACCATTACATCTCCCATCATTACCACATCCACCCATTCACTCACTCTTTCAACCACTCTAATTCCCCAATCACCTACTCACCATGGTCCTCCTCCGTACCGTTGCTGCCGCCGCGGCCCTCACTGCCTCCGTCTTTGCCCACTCCATGTCCGCCGAGCAGGAAATCGCCATCCGCGACACCCTCCTCCACCCCCACAAGCGCGCCCTCAATGCCTGCTCCTCCAGCACCTCCGCCCGCTCGCTCGCTGCCCGTGCTGTGAACCGCCGGGCCACGCGCGCTAACGAGATCCGCTCTCGTCTCGGATTTGACAATGGTAAGTCATAAAGCAAATCATCTCTCTCCCCTTCATCGGGTTCATGATGATAAAAAGAAAAGAAAAGCACACTAACACTTCCTCACCAGAGCATATCACCAAGCAACGTCGCGACACTGTCAGCCTCGAAAAATGGGCTGCCATTTCCCACAACTCTTCTGCCGCCTTCACCCTCGATACCCCCGCTGCCGAAATCTTCGCCTCCAACACCACCCCCGTCCTCGTCCCTCAAAGCGTCATTGGCCCCTACTGGGTCTCAGGCGAGCTCGTGCGCTCCAAGATGTCCGACGAGTTGCTTCCCGGCGTCCCCCTCTACCTCGACGTCCAGTTCATTGACGTCGAAACCTGCCAGGGCGTGCCGAACCTGATGATTGACTCGTGGCACTGTAATGCCACCGGCATCTACTCAGGCGTGGCCGCCGAGGGTCAGGGTGGGCTTAACTCAACTTTTGGCCGCGCCGTACAGATTACCGATGATGACGGCGTCGTCGAGTTCGAGTCGATTGTCCCCGGCCACTACACCGGGCGTGCCCATCACATCCACGTCCTGGCCACCGCCGACGCCCAAACGTACCCCAACGGTACCTGGTACGGCGGTATCAACCAGCACGTCGGCCAGCTGTACTTTGACCAGGACCTGATGACCGAGGTTGAGAAGACGTCTCCGTACAACACCAACACCCAGGAGCTTACCACAGTCCTCGAGGACATGCTTGCGCCCATGTCGGCTACCGAGCTGTACGACCCCTTCCTTAACTATGTTCAGCTGGGCCCCAACGTTGAGGATGGCTTCCTCTTTTGGATTGCCATTGGCATCAACACTACCGCCAACCACACCGACCTTGTTGCCGATGCCGCTCACTACCTTGAGAGTGGTGGTGTTGCTATTGAGAATCCTAAGAGTGTTCCGTATGGACCTTTCGGCGCTGGTTCTGCGGCCAGCACTACTGTCCCTACTACTCTGGTCACTGCCACTGCCACCCCTACTGCCTAAGCGGTTTGAGGATAGAACCAAATTGCGATTGATGCCCAAGATGGCAAGGTTACACAGAGTACTTGTCCCTATGAAATATGATATTAGTGACTGGTTTAGAGCTTATCGTTGATAATATAATAGAACCTGTTATCTATACATTCTACCTACTTTAAGTTCTGTCTGCTTGTCAGATTTCCACAACTCAACCGACACACCATACCAGATCTTGACAAAAGATACTAGTAGCAAGTAAACATACAGATATACTCATAGAAAATAACAATACTTGTCAAGAAATCACGTCATGGTATTAAGATACCCCTTCAAATCTATACTCCATAAATTCATCTCATCCTTACTCATCCTTAGCGCCACCTCTCCCCGCTCTCTCTAACTCCTTAACCTTCTTAGGATCCGCAGTCGCCGGGTTCGGCTGCAGGAAGCTAGCTGCCTGCTTGAACGGTCTCTTCAAGTCACCAGCGGCAGGCTTACCAAACAGGTGAATCTTGACCAGGTTAGACTCGAGGGCCGTCTTGACGGGGAGAATAGACTGGATGAGCAGCGGGTTGGTGTACTTCATGTAGAAGTGGAGGAAGCCCATAATGGCAATGGCAGTGACCTGGCCGCGCATGAGGGTGCGGAGCTGGCTGAGGTCGTACTCGTGGATGGTGGTGATGACTACCTTGGGCTCCTCGGTGGAGCCGACGGGAGCGGGCTCGACGTACTTGAGAGTAGTGAGGTCTAGTGGGCGTTAGCATGCGGTGAACATATATAGCCGGATAACGGAGAAAACAGTAATCGAAATCGGGTCCGGTCTAAAGTGAGGTCGAAATAACATACCCTTCTTGGCGTTAATCTTGGACTGAATAAACAGATAGATACTCAGGATAATCAAGTTCGAAACAACATAGAGCCCACGGACACCGTTAAGGACATCGGGATTATCAAACGGGACACGTTTGGACACCTGCATCATGATAAGCATGATGATGAGGTTGGTGCTACGGAGCAGACAGGTTAGTTGTCGGTTGTCAGCACGACATATTGAGGGTCTGACGACGATGGTGAGAGTTTCGAGATTCGAGGAGATGGAGTAGTAGTGGTGGTGGTGGTTATGATCCTGGCCGGTCGGTCGTCGTCTCGTTTTCATCGTCTGTATCGCCATCCACAACTTGAAGTCTATCCGAATTGAATCTTCCTCGATACATAAAACTCCGTCGTCTCCCATTTAAAATCCCCATCAATTCAACAACAAATCAACAACAAATCCAGGGAAACTCACACAGCAGGAGGAAGACCAGCCATTTCGAATAATCATCCAATAATCGTGACGTTGAACCAGATAACAACTGCAAAGCAGAAAATAACAAAAAAGATGTGAAAAAAGAGTTCAATGAGAAGCGAAAAAAAATAACGTCAAAATTCCCAAAATGCCAAATTTCCGCTGCACGTACTTAAATAATTTACATTGAAATCCACCCACGTCAACGTTAACTTGTCATTTTCCCACCCTTGTTGTCCGCCCCGGGTGATCCGCCACCTGTCCACTATAATCAACTGTAAATGTCCCATCTACCCTCTATAACTTCGCTATAATTTTCACCAAATTACAAGCGATGAAATGGGAATCCCATTGTACCAGAAGCTTCTATTGGCTCGTGAACACTATTTAAAAGCCTAATTGGATGCTTGCGTCTCTCTTTTTACTGGCTTTTTCGCTTTTGCAATCTGGCTTGATTGACCTCCAGGGTTGAAGAGTTCAGGGTGCAGGGAATCAAGAAATGCCCCACTATTGGGGTTGGCAACCCTATATACTGACTTAGACGGGGGACTGTGATGTTGCCATGTCAAGTAGAGTAGGCTTACACCTAAAGAAAAGGAACCTGTGACAGTCTGGGAAACAGTTAACTCTGGAAAATGTAGGCTGTATTGTATCACAATTAGCAGATCCAGCTTGGATAGCTTGAAAGAACATTCCTACTACAGACCAGGACGGCACGGAGTGGTGTTCCTGCGGTCGGATACCGACATTGTAGAACACACCCACGGATCCTATGACAGAATGAGCCAACAAGATGTCAGAAGACGTTTTGCGATTGTAGCACAGCAGTATTATTATAACATAATTTTAAAAGCATGAATCTGCTCTGTCTATATCTCCCAATACTTTCCCTCTCTCTCTCCGTCTCTCTTCCCTATTTACCTAGCATCACCACCACCATCACTACCATGAGCTACATCTACGACTACTCCGAATCCTCCACCTTAGACTACACCCACACGTACCTGAACCCCCATTATCCCCCCACCATTCCTCCCACCTACTTCCCCTCCTCCCCCATCACCGGTGCCCTTCCCCCCCTCTTCTACT
>JABFIG010000021.1:0-206222 GCA_017139545.1 Ambrosiella cleistominuta | reverse complement strand
AACCCCTTTCAACCCCCCCTCCTCTAACACTGTCAACACCTTCGCCACCCTCCGCACATCCTCCTCAACCATCCTCACTCTCTCCTCCCCGCCCTCCCCTTGGCGGCCGAGCGCGCCGAAAACCCACAGCTCCTTGATGCGCCGCGAAAGATTGAGCAGATCTTTGATGGCGGTGGTGAGTGCTTTGAATTCGAGGTCCATGGACATGCCAGCGAGGGAGGTGCTGGCGATGTCGGGGGTAGCAGTGGTTGCGCGGGTGGTGGCGATGCGGCAGAGGGTGACGAAGTGGTTGAGGATGTTGGCGGTTAGCCGGTTGTGGTAGTCTGGGGGTGGTTAGTAGGGGGTTGGGTGGGGGATTCTAGGAGTGAGGGACGGACCTAAAAGGTTTGTTGAGTCTTCCATTTTTATGAGTTTGGAGACGGTTGTTTGGTGTTTGATGAATCTGTGGTACCCAGAGGCAAGCTCATGATTGTTGTTGAATGGAGGTTGTAGTAGCAGCTGGTGACAGGTGTCTAGAGCTGGCAACTCTATATCTAGGGTCCCACTTTTCGGTACTCGAGTGGATTGCCGGATTGGTCTAGGTTAAATCACGAGCTCCCCCCACTCTCAACGACATTGAATCACTAAACTAGATATTGTCTCCGAATTCATGCTACTTTCATTTATCAAATCTATACAACAATCAACATAGGATTAATCATATTCATCTGCCTGGTCTACTCCTCCCCACCCGTCACTTTGTGCACAAACAACGGCCCATTGCTCCCCATTGCCTCCAACTTCTCCATCCCAACACTTGCCACCTCCTTCCCCAAATTCCCATAACTCCCCACCGCAAACGCCACCAACCCATTCTCCCCACTCTAATTTCCCACAAACAAAACATCCCTTTTCTTCGTCAAGGACATCATCCTCGGCGTAAACCCACATGCATCCACGCTCGTCGCAAAGGTCAGCCCTTTCCCATCCCAGATAAACTGGGCAATGTTCCCCTCGGTGGAGTCAACCTGGTGGTTAGAGACGAGTACGGACTTCTCCGATGGTGACACGGGTTCGCCGGCGGTGTCGGCAGAGGTGGACTTGATGGAGGGGGGGATTGACAAGATGGCGGTTTTTTGAGATAGGGAGAGCGTCGAGTTGGCGTACTGGGTGTCAAAGGTGATGATTTGATTGCTTTTTTCGCAGGCAAGGGCGTATAAAAGTTTTCCGTCGGCATCCTTTAGCCATGCTCCGTGACGGGGCCCGCAGCCAGTGGGCGCGGGGGAACTGGTAGATTGCGAGCTGCTGGTGGCGTTAATGGGGGATACAAAGACCTTATCTAAGCCCAGATCGTTCGTCACTGCAAAGGCACTGGTGGGGTCAAACTATGTTTGGTGTGGGTTTGACTGTTTGGCGGTGCCCATGGTGAGGGTATGTTATTTTGTCAGTGTCATGGAGGAGATTGTGACCGAGTAGACATCGACAGTTCCACTTTCATACGCAGAGGCAAACATGCTCTGACGATCCGGTGTAAACTCCAAATGGACAGCCCCTGCAGAGCCCATGACCGTCCCGGATGTATCCGATGTAATAGTATTCTTGGCAAGGTCCAAAGTAAAGGTATTCAACGCCGCCGAGTTCTCGTCGACGGCGAGAATCTGGGTGGGCGAGGACAGAGTGAGCTAAGAGGGGAAGGTCCCGAGGACAGAGAGTTGTTAGTTCGGTGAAGTTGGTGCCAGTGAAGGAGTAGAGAGAGCTTTTCCCAGGGGCAGAAACAAGGAATTTGCGGACGGTGGTGCTGTTTATGGAGGGGGCCATGGTGGGGGCTGTGTGGGAGAGGTTGCAGGCGGTAGCCAGGATTGACAAGGTAAGGTAAAGCATGATTGGTGATGATGGTTAATACAGTATTTTTAGAAAGATAAAAATAAGATAGTGGTGGAAAAGCGCGTAGCCTTTTTAAGGAGGGTGACTAGAATTGAATGAGTGATATTGTGAGGGTTAAGCTACAATCGCAGATCAAGGCATCAAAGTAATGAGGATATATTATGCACAGCGTGAATCACCCAAAGGCCACAAAGAAAGTAAAGTAAGAAGAAAAATCAATGATAACTAATTAGATATCAAGTCTTCGATGAAGTTTAAAACGAAAGAACGCTGTACTTTTGAACAATAATCCGTTCTTCACGTCTCGTGCGTGAGACTCAACTTTATATATACATATATCCCCACCAACATTCCACAAACCATAATAACTACAACCTCAACCCCTCCGCCAAACCCAGTCTCACAATCCGTCTCTTGATCGTTCACAGGCACCAACGAGATCTTCTATTTAGAGTTTACCCCATTCTTGTTTCATCCTTCTTCCATTCTAAAGTCCATATGTATAATTTTAATTTTTTCTGATCCAAGTGATTCTTAGCCTCATGGCTTGACTGTTTCAAATTGCGGAGTGGCAGTCGTGAGTACGGACCTGGTTGGTGGAATTGGAAGATAAGGGTTTAAGGCTTGAGATATGATGGAAAGGGTTAGGCATTGGGATCAACACTGGAGTTTGTTGATTGTGGCTTGTTGGTTTTTATGAGAAGCCATAATGCACTGAACTCAGCCTTTGGGCTCCACGGCTGTTGTTGGTCCTGACTGAATTGATTATACAGAATTAAAATGCCATCTCAATGGCAAATCTGTATATCTTGTAATTCCTGCTCTCAATTTCTGGGCAACTGCCGATATCCTTCAAGATGCTACCACAGTCAGTTTCACAAGCGTCATGCAATATTGGATGTTCACAATGACAACCGAAAGACCATTCACGGTCGCAGTGCACAGATATGATAGCTTTTAGGTGATATATAGTTTAGTATGAAGTAGACTTAACATTGATGTTCTCGGTGGCTCGCCTACCTTGTGAGTTTGACCATCTCAATAATTCCTCAGCATATAAGTTTCGGCAGTTTTATTATGCCACACACCACCATCTTAACCATTCTTCCGGCCCCACCATCATCTCGCTATCTTTATCACGGTCCAAGAGCCAACCAACCCACTGCAGTGGCCTCCTCAACTTCATCCGCAGACTCCTCTTCAAATAGCGATAGTAGGAATCTGACTGGTGATGTCATTGCAGGGATCATCATAGGAATTGTGGCAGGCTTCTCCATTTGCGTTTTGGATGTTCTTTGGTTGTTAAGGAGGCGAAGAAGACAGGAATAAAACCAAAGCCTATTTCTTCGGTTTCCACGAAAGAAACCAGTGGTGGTCACGAAAAAGATGACACCGGAAATGTCAACCAATGAATGAGAGGTGCGAGTCTCCATCTAATGTACTGCGATTTTGAGCTACATGCATAAGCTTTTTATGTAATAGATTTATAATGACTTTTGAAAATATCTTTGAGTAAAAATAGTTCACTACTAGAGTAACCATGTGACTGTTTCCAAGTATCATTTTATTTTGCGTAAAAACCAAAACTATGTACATACAACAAGATACAAGTCATGTGAAAACCGACAGTGCATCATCCATAAGCCAAGTCATAACACGAAAAACACAAAGTCTAACCATAACAAAAAAGACAACGACGCAAAACTCACAGCAAAAGAAAATACCCTTTTTTTCTGATCATGAATCAAAGAAAGACAAACAACACAAAAGAGACTCTAAGCCGCAACACCAGCTCCACCAGCGCCATTGTCGCTATTGGAACTATCATCATCACCGGCCTTGTCCGAAGTAATCTTCTCCCAGTTGGCCAAAACATGAGCGATGCGCGGCGAGTTGGTCAAGCGGTACACATCCTCAAAGTACTCCTTGGTCAGTTCAAATGGACGAGCAGTGACGTTGGGAATGTACTTGCCAACCAGCTTTGAAGGATCAATAGTCGTCTTGTTAATCTTCTTCAGCAGGAAGGAACGGAAAGGCTTGACACCAGACCGCAGGAATGTAGAGTGGAAGGGCACGTCAATGCCCCGTAAAGGAATAGCGGCAAAGCCACGCTCGAGCTCAAGAGGAAGAGGCTTCTTCAGAGTAGCCTCCATGCAGCCGCGAATCACCTTGCGCAAGACATCCTTAGCCTCTTCAATGTTGGCACGAAGCTCGTCAATGTCCAGCTGCTGCTTCTTAAGGAAATTGGTCACACCAGTCAGTGTATCCAGAGCGCGAAGATCACCAGCGCAGACGTACTGCATGTTGGCAATGTTGAAGTTCACAATCTCCAAAAGCCACCCGGACTCCTCAGCAATATTGCTGACAACGAAACGCAGGGCCTCCTCGTTGAAGGTCTTGGAGATACGGCTGGGGTTTACAGCACACATCGAATAGTTGGACCGACCAGAAGCATCACGCTCCACAGCAACCTGCATGGTAAGACCACGGTAGAAGACAACAGACACCAGAGACTCAATCGGCATAACGTCGGCCAGAGCAGCAAGAGCCGAGTACTCACCCAGAGAGTGACCAGCAAAGGTGCTGTCACGGGCGACCAGACCCTTGGCCTTCATGTCTTCGAACGAGGCCTTCTCCATTAGAGTGAGCGCCGGCTGCGTGAACTGAGTAGCCGATAGTAGACCGGTAGGAGACCGGTACGTGTACGAAATACTCGTCTCATTAACACTCTTGAAGATCTTTTCAGACTTAATAGATCCATCAGCAGCAACAGTCTCGAACGTCATGGCCATGTAGTTCTGCCGGATGGCCTTGCCACGAGGACCACCAAAATGCACAGTGAATTCCTTCGGGTTGTTCTTGACAATATTGACAATCGAGAAGCCGTAGTTGTCCATAAGGTACTTGTCGGCACGATCCCAGACCTCACGCGCAACATCACTGTTGGCGTATAGCTCCATACCCATGCCCTGTTCTTGTGAGCCTTGACCAGTGAAGACATAGGTCGTCACAGGCTGCTCAATCTCTGCCTCACCCAAAAGTATCTTCTCTTCGGTTTCTTTATTGCTAGCCACAACCTTGACAAGCTTGCGACCAGAAATCATGCCAACGTGTTGGAGCTGGACAGCAATGGCATCGTTGGGAAGAACCATGCCAACGAGCGAAGCGTGGAAGCTACGTACGCGACCAACGTTGTTCTCGGCAGCCCAAGTCTCGACCAGACTACGAACGGCAGCACTCGAGTACATTCCGTGCGTAATGGTACCGGGAAGATTGGCGTAGGTCGAGAACACACGGGAGACGTGAATAGGGTTGTAGTCACCAGAAACCCGGGCGTAGTTCTCGTTCGAGGCGGGAGCACGTAGAACAAGAGGGTTCTTGCCATGGAGAGGAATGGGGTGCTCAAAATTGATGGGCTGATCCAGAGGGGAACCATAGCGGTTGAGGTAGTCAATGACCGGGTTTCCATAAGAGATACCAGTGTCATAATCAACGCTAGCAATCTGGATAATTTCCTTGGTAGGAAGTTCCAGAAGTATAGGACCGCGCGTCTCGACGCTGCTCAGAATGTCCTTGTCTTTGTAGCGAACAAGAGACTCTAAGCGGAAAGTCAAAGTCTTCCCAAGGAGCTCAATTCCCTGAGGCATATCATCAGCCTGGAACCATTGCTTAGAGCGAAGGACTGCAACATCCTTGGTAGTGGCCAGGTGAACCTGCATAGGAGTCTCCATCTTGCGCTGGAAGGTGTTTTCATAGTCAGTATAGGTGCCACGGTACAGGAACTGCGATGTGACTTCCATGACAGGCTCATCATCGCGGTATAGAGTCCCGCAGACTTCGACCATCTTGCCAGAATCTTGATTGATAACAGCGTTAATCTGGGCAGTAGTAGTGATATCATCGCCCTTCTTGAGAGGCTCGGCGCCGGGCATCATGCGGAATTGGTTGGAGAGATGAACTAATTTCAAAAGGTCCCCATCAATAAGGCGGGGGAAGATAGGCTTAGTGATAGCCTTCCATCCCACAACGATGGCAAAGTCCATGGGAGCCAACATCTCTTTACCAGGACGCTCCACAAACGCCTCGCCATTGTTACCAACGTTGTAGACAAAATCCTTGATAGCCTCGGCGGTAATGACTGTCTTACCACCATCAAACTTGTTGTCAATTGGAGCGTCGAGATCAAGTTTTTCATCACCGAACCACGCACACCAGTAGAACTCCTTGATACGGTCGTTACGGCCCTCCATAACCTCACGGATGGGGGCGTAACCAGCCTCGGGGTGGTAAGTAAACTCGAGGGACAGAGCGACTGGCTTACCAAGGGCAGTGGTGTCCTTGATCATGCTGACAATAATGTGATTGGGCCCAGTAAGCTTCACCTCAATGACATCAACATAATGATTGGGACGAGGCTGCTCCTTGACGATGATGCTAGTCTTGAAGGGATCATTCGGGTAATGAATTTCAACTAACAGACCGCGAACAGGAGCGAAGATACGACGAATAGGGTTAGTCTGAAATTTTTGACCTTGAACAAGAACATCGGACATAAGAAGAGCGTAGCGCCAAGAACGAGTAGGGCCAGCAAGAAGAGACAGCCAGGCTTCGGTCGAGGGAAGCGTGGCAGCTGGAGAGGAAGACAAACGGTAAGTGTTTTTGCTGTCGTCACAGTTGACAGTTAGACCTTCCAGATCAATAGGGCCTTCAGGGTTGATAAGGTTACCACCAAAGTACTCAATAACAGGAACCTTGGATTCATCAGCTCTGTAGTTATCCTTTAGCAGGCTCTTGATGTGGCCCTCATGAACACCATCAAGGATGTCCTTGATGGGCTCGTCGATCTTGGTGGAGAACTTGGCAGCCATGGGACCCTGTAGAATACAGGTGCGACCAACATCCTGGTCAATAACAGCCTCGAGATCCTCAGATTGCCAAAGTGAATCCTTCTTGAAGAAGAATTCGAAGTTCTCATCTAGAGTGGGGACGAAGGTGGGGGGCTTCTGGCCGCGGCGCTGGCACAAAGTGATGAAGTACTGAACATCTTGTGCATTGACAATCTGTTTCTCAGCCTCGGGATACTGAGAAAGTATGTGTTCAATGGTGGAGAATGGTTCATTGAGGTCGCCATAATTTTGAAGCATGGATGCCTGATTGGTGACAGTGGTAAAACGTTCCTCGACACGGTGGATGAAGTCACCCACCAGATGCAAGTAGGTGGGGTCAATCCAGCGGGACTCATGCTTCACATATAGAAGATCAACCATGCGACGAACGATCTCGCCATAGGTCATGTCCTCAAGATCAACAACCTCGCCAGCCTTGTTGCGACCGAACCAGACCTTCTGGAAGTCAGCGTTGAGCTTGCGGATAATGTAATCACGCATCTTATGGAGCTCAGCAACGCGCTTCTCACGAGGAAGGCTAAATATTTTCTGATCCATCTCAGCCCAAAAACGGACACCACGAGTAGCGAGCTTGTGAATAGGCTCCCCCATCTCAGAACGGACAGTGATGACACCACCAGCTGGACCATTGTAAGTCTTTTCCCACTCGCTATCAGGAACACCAGGAGCATCAATGATGGCCTGCTTAGCATTCTTACTAGTATGACACTCCTTAGCAACCATAGTACGGGAACCGAATAGTACACCATCAAAAGGCATGGGAGGGTAACCGTAAGCCTTGGACCATTCGCCCGTGATATAGGGATAAGAATCATCGGCACCGCCGAAACCACTACCAGCAACCAAAATTATATTATCGCAGCGACGAATACGCGTGTACATCTGGAAAATAGGCTGGTGGAAATCTTCGAAGGAATGGTGGCCACCACCACGACCACCGGTCCACTGCAGAATAATGGGGAAAGTAGGATTGGCCTTGGCAATGTTGATAACGGATTGGATAGCATCAACGGAGCCAGGCTTCAAGGCGATATGCTTAAGACCCAAAGTCTCAATGTACTCCTGAGCCACCTCAATGGAGGGAACACCGGCACCAATGGTCAGGCCCTGAATGGGAACACCCTCAGCTCGAAGACGGCCAATCAGAGGGATTTGCCAAGCCATGGCACGGGGGTTAACATATATCAGGTTGATGGTGATACCACGACCGGCTGGAATAGCCTTCTCAATCTTGGTCAAAGCGGTAGTCAGAGACTTTGCGTTGTAGTAACCACCGCCAGCAAGCTCAATGTGGTAACCAGCGTTCATGGTGGCGGAAACGAAATCCCAAGGGACAGTCGAGGGAGTCATACCAGCGACCATGATGGGAGGAACACCCAGAAGACGACTCATCTTGGTATCCACATAGGTCCGGCCATCAGAGCTCTTCACGAGACGAGGACCAAACTCCTTGACCCAATCAATGGCATATTTAACAGCATGCTCCTCGTCACGATCAAATAGCTCAGGCTTATAGCCAACTTCATTAGAGGTACCAGACACAGAACCAGCAAGGATAACACGGATACCGGTACCATCTTTGTTACGGCTGGTCAGAACACCGATACCCGAGATACCGCCAGGACCAAAGTCTAGGATATGAGTAGCGTTAGGGAAAGCGGTGGCCTTCTCCCATTTAACAGAATCACGGGTGATCAGGCGAACCAGGGAGGGAATGATATTGCCAGTGATAGAATTGCGTAGATCCTGGCCAGTGTGAGTGTCAAAGACTGGAATGCCCAAAGATGAAACATCAATCTTTATATCTTTCAGGTCACTATCAATTAGTTCACTAGCCTCGTAGAGGTAGGCACTATGAAAGGGAGCAGTGATGGGCAAGAAACGGTTGGCAAAGCGGACTTTGCGTTGGCTGTGAGGTATACGGTTTTGGTCAAGACCAGTAGGAGCCTTGACTTTGCGGAGACGGGTGTTAAGACCATACAAGGAGATAGGAGGTCCGGCAACAACCATGTTGCGGGGGCTGTTAATCAAAGAGATGGCAATGTGACGATCTTTAGGAAGGTAGTCATTGGTAGCATCAATGTGCTTCTGAATCTCGGCCTGCAAGAGATCACGAATGCTAAGCATAGGGGTGGGAGCACCTTCACCGCTTTCAATGGACTCGCTGAGCACAGTAGGAGAGAGAGATGTCTTAGGGAAAGTCTGCTGGCTACGAGCCCCAATCCAAAACAGAATGGTCAGAGCATTTATAGTGATAGCACGGAAGGATTCCCAGGAGTCAGCAGCGGCAATAGCAGCAGCCGTAACAATACCCTGGGAGTGACCAGTGGCACCGCTCAAACGATCACGGAAACATCCGGGGTGGACACCCATGACCTTGCAGGCAACTTCATAATGAGCAAGTTGCACGAGACCAATCAAAGGCAAACTGATAGGAGCAGCAATGAGGTAGTCAACATCAGGAGTCGACTCCGGATTCTGCAGCCAGCTGAGGACATCAAGACCCTTAGGGTAAAGCTTTTCGACTTCAGGGTGCTTGGAAAGACTGCGGAGCAACTCTGAAGATAAAGTGATCAACTCGCTGACGAAGCTGCCGTAGGTGGTGTGAACCTCTCTCAACTCTTCGAAGTACTCCTCAATGTTACCTTGGCCACCGAAGATGGCATAAATAGACGCAGACTTGTCATCAGCTGCTCTGAGCAGGGCAGACTCGTGAGGCTTGATAACCCGATTGGAGACTGTCCGAGCCTTGTAGTAGCTGCCGATAACGACGAGTTTCTTAGAATCAATGCCAGGAAGGGTGCTGGCAAGAGCGTGGACCTCGTTTCCTCTCAAAAAAACACGCTCAAACTCGTTCAAAACAAGCTTCAGAAGTTCCTCATACGAACCCTGGGCATCATCTTCACCCTCATCGACTTCTGACGCAACAAAGCCAAGGTATCTAGCGACCAACTCCGCTACCGAAGAGGGCTCATCGTCTAAGGCCAGCTCATCAGTAGGTGTGGGGAGAGTTGCGGCAAATCTGTCTTTTAATTGCGAGGCGTGGAAATGGAGACTAGTTGGGACCAAGAATGAAGTCTCGAGAGACCCGTGACTAAGGGTAAGAGGACGCAACGAAGCGCTGGAGCGCGGAGTGTGAACACCCGTCTGCGGGCCGGTACCAGTGCCATACATTGTATCTAGATGGTTATCTTTCGTATCGTAGAGTGAAACAGTGAGACTTTTCTGTGGATTTGAAAGTTTCTTAGTAAAGCCCCGATATTTTGGGGTAATGGAGGGGTAGACTAGAGGTCTGTTTCCTGTGACTTACCAAAGGCCAATAGATCAATGGATTACTGAAATGTCGGTACTGGAACTTTTATGAGTTTCGTGGCAGGAAAAGCTCATGTGACTCTTGTTATGAATCGATAATGAGTTTTCGTCTGAGGAATCAAGTTGCGTTCGTCGTGATTTCGTGCAGAGCCAGTGATATGTTTGGGTGGTAGTATTAAAATGTACAAGTTAAACGCAACGCAGGACCAAAGTAATTAACCCTGTGATGACCAGAGTTGGGGATGATGAGGCTCACAAAGGTGAGAAGACTGGTTTGATGGGAGGGTAGAGTGAATAAAGGGGAGAATAAACGGATAATCGAGAAATCTTCTGGAGTGCAGACTCTAAGGATTTTGGCAACAAGCTCTCTCAAGTAACAACTGTAGAAGGCACTGCGGTTGTTCAGAATTCCGTCGCTGAGGGTTTGCTTGACTGGTGGGTGGATTTGACAGGGATTGTACAATTGACCCTTTCCGCTCGACACTTAACTGTTGGTGAATCCAGTAAGCTCGGAGCTCTGATTGAGTCGGTTTGTTATGCTGGGGCCAAGGAATCGTTTGGTGGGCTCAACGAATGGGCATTTGGAAGCGGTTGGATGTTGGCACCTGGTGGGTGGTACTAATTCCCTCCTCCGACGGGTTCCTAGTCTTTTCCCTTTCCGGTTGGTGGGTCCTCCCCTGCAAGTTTGTCACTTATAAGCAACTATTTCCTATTTTTAGTCAGTCAGTGGAAGTTGAATAGATAGTGGGGGAGATTGTTGGGAATGGCCCGCATCTATCTGCGGTTTTAAGATTCTGCAAGCAGCTTCTCCACACCTTTCTCACTTGCTTCAGAACAGAGCAAGAACTAACGTGAGATTCGTTGCTCTTTTTAACGGGGGTTTACGCACTATCCTTCCTCCATGAACAATTTTATTGCTGGGTTTGTAGAGCCTCAAGTCACTAATTCTCTGTGATGAACTGACTATAAAAATATAATTGTCACGTCCCTGCGGTCGGGTCGCAACTGAATACTTGGATTAACCAATCAATATCATTGTTTTATTGATCCGGAAAATTAAAACCTCAATCCCCAACACAGGTGGTTAAATTGGTTCAACAACCATACATCTTGTATGATGTCAAACTTTGAGCCGCATCTCGGGTTGGCCTATTACAGATCCGAGATATTGACGACTTTCACCAGGTTTCTGAATTGTGGGTAAACATGACAATTTCATAATGTTCGTTTCCTGCTATCTACTTTATTAACTGTTTTGTTAGCCCCTGGATTTTTGTCTTTAACATGTGATCGTGATTGTTAAAGAACAAACTTCAGAGGCCCCGCACCAAGCAGATGTTCAACTTCGCATTAAGCTCGGATGATTACAGACCTTAGAATCCCCGGTTGTGAATAAGTTCGATATACTGTATTCCGGACTTACTTGCTCATAGTTGATCAGTGACTACAAGTGGGCTACAAGTAAGGCACAGGTGTAAAATATTTGTATGAGCATATGCACCCATCAAGAAGCTGTGGGGTATCCCAGCAAGGCAGAATACAACAAGCCTGTCGGGCTTCTCATCTCACAAGTTTCTGATTCCGCAATGTCTTTTTGAAAAGCCACCCGTTGAGACTATAACCAAAAGTCTCATCCTCCAACCTATAATTTTTACGATAGAAATTCATTGATTTTGTGAACCCAACGTTTCTGTCCAGCTAACTTGGCTCATTCTCACTCGTAAAGCAAGTAACTGACTCTAAGCCCAGGTGTAAATTGTTCCCCTCTGTGACGGCCCAACAGCAGAATGGCAGGGATATTCTTATCGATAATATCATCAGATTCAGTAGTTCTAATTCTGTTGAATGTTTGTCTCAA
This sequence comes from Ambrosiella cleistominuta, assembly GCA_017139545.1. Lineage (NCBI taxonomy): Eukaryota > Fungi > Ascomycota > Sordariomycetes > Microascales > Ceratocystidaceae > Ambrosiella > Ambrosiella cleistominuta. The sequence goes on along the minus strand of JABFIG010000021.1, from coordinate 194,282 downwards.
GTCTTGCGCTCTACCTTTGATGGCAAAAGCAAACTCCATGGCACCGAGTCTATACTGAATCTATACAGAGCGTAACGCATTCGTCAAGACGCATTTTATACAAATGACCCACGGATAATCCGAAATCCTACGTGTCTTTATAACAATCAAGGGTTTATTATCACAGATTTGCATTCGAGGGTTTTATGGATGATACATCGTGGTACTTGGAACTTGAAGCAGAGAGTCAGTGCCGATGTTGATTCCGGTACTCGGTCAAGATTTGTGTCTATAGCCGCAGCCAACGAAAATGTTATGTATATAACTATAATCTTCAATTTATGTTTATCTCTTCTCTTCATTGTTGTATGAACTAATTCAAACAAGTCAATCAACAAATAATAGGGTTAGGTGCTTGAAAAATAACCCAACCATAGTAACATAAATTTAGAAGCACCTCAACAACATATGCATAATAGATATCAATGTAATTCCATTCTGTTCCAAATTCATGGATTATATAGTTGCAGAAGCTCTTTGTTCAACAACAATTTATCTTGATGATTTGAAAGAGATTGTAACCTTAATGTATCTTACTGCCAGTCAGGTGACAGGGACCAAATCACTGGCGGTTGCTTATTGAAGTATCCCCATCAAAAATTGTGGAAATTGTAGAAATTGTGGGGTAAGGTGCTGACATGATGAAGCCAATTCAAATTACCCGATTAGGTTTAGCACAGGGTGCATCTGGTTGGGAAAAATTAACAGGCATTGAAGTCTCAACCCCTACTATAATATTACAACAACCAGAAGCACCCCAAAAAGGATAGCAACTACAAAACATTAAATGGATTGTCGGGGTGGATTTTGTGTGGGGGCGGCCGTCATTGCTTCTCAACGAGGCTCTAGAAATTCAAATTACCAACCCTACGGAGTACTAGCTAAATATTTTGACTTATATTGAGTTTTTGTTCATTACCTGAAGGACTTCTCAACTATTTTTCCCTACGGCTTGCTGCATGGTCTTCTATCTTGCCCAAATTCCGCCCATAGCCTAGCCTAGTCTACCAACATCTCGACAACCTCCGTTGTAATTCTTTTCCCTGCAGGGCTCCTCTCCTAGCAACCCCACTATCCTATACAAACTTCAGCCGCTGCTACTACTTTGTTCTTCGTCAAGGTTCGAGAGGTTCTGTTCAATCTTTCTTTTGATTTTCATTCTCCCACGTCACCTTCAGATACCCTATCGACGCCATAATCGGCTGTAATTTGTTTACTTTATAACAACGGACTGAGCATCAACCGTAGCTCGACTTACATTGCGTGTCTACTTTAGTACATCGCAACACTGCATCTACTGTCTTGAAACTCGAGATCACCAACAGTATTGATCTCAGCTGATAGACTACTTTATCTCATTCACTAATACATACTCCAACAAAAAGACACAATGCGGCCTGAAGTTGAACAAGAGCTGGCGCACACGCTGCTCATTGAGCTGCTCGCCTACCAGTTTGCTTCCCCAGTCAGATGGATTGAGACACAGGATGTTTTCCTGGCCGAAAAAGTTGCCGAGAGAATTGTGGAGGTTGGTCCCGCGGACACTCTGGGTGTGATGGCCAAACGGACATTGACTAGCAAGTATGAAGCTTTTGATGCCGCCAAGTCTGTCCAGCGTCAGATTCTTTGCTACAACAAGGACGCCAAAGAGATCTACTACGATGTCGACCCCATTGAGGAAGAGCCTGAAGCTCCTGCTCTTTCCAGTAGTGATGCTCCAGCTGCGGCGGCTCCCATTGCTGCTGCGGCTGTCTCGGCGGCTCCCAGCTCCGGTCCTGCTGCTCAGGTCCCTGACGAACCAGTGCAAGCAGTCGACATTGTTCGTGCACTTGTCGCCCAGAAACTTAAGAAACCTCTCCTTGAAATTCCTCTCAGCAAGGCTATCAAGGATCTTGTCGGGGGTAAGTATCTGTCACCATGATCATGAATGAAAAGCTAACCAGTATCTTTGTTCTCCAGGTAAATCTACTCTCCAAAACGAGATCCTTGGAGATCTCGGTAAAGAATTTGGCTCCACACCCGAAAAGCCTGAAGATACCCCTCTTGATGAGCTTGGTGCTGCTATGCAGGCCACTTTTGATGGCCAGCTGGGTAAGCAGTCTCAAAGCTTGATCGCTCGTTTAATATCATCAAAGATGCCTGGTGGTTTTAATATTACGGCTACCAGAAAGTACCTCGAGACCCGCTGGGGGTTAGCTTCCGGCCGTCAGGACGGTACTCTCCTTTTGGCGCTTACCATGGAGCCTCCTTCTCGTCTTGGTTCTGAAGGTGACGCCAAGGGCTTCTTTGATAGCGTTGTTCAGAAGTACTCGGATATTGCTGGTTTCAGTCTGGCTACCGCTTCTGCTGCTGGTCCTGCTTCTGGTGGTACTGGCGGTATGATGATGGACCCTGCTGCTATCGATGCTCTGACCAAGGATCAGCGCGCCCTCTTCAAGCAACAGCTTGAGTTGCTTGCCCGTTACCTGAAGATGGATCTTCGTGCCGGTGACAAGTCTTTCATCAACTCTCAACAGACTGAGAAGGTTCTGCAATCCCAGCTGGATCTGTGGAATACAGAACATGGTGATATTTACGGCTCTGGTATCGCTCCTATCTTCAGTTCTCTCAAAGCTCGTGTTTATGACTCCTCTTGGAACTGGGCTCGTCAGGACTGCCTGATGATGTACTACGATGTCATCTTTGGCCGTCTCCAGGTTGTTGACCGTGAGATTGTTTCTCAGTGTATCCGCATAATGAGCCGTTCTAATCCAACTCTTTTGGAATTCATGCAATATCACATCGACAATGTTCCCACCGAACGTGGAGAAACCTACAAACTTGCCAAGGAGCTTGGTGCTCAGCTAATTGATAATTGTCGTGATGTACTTGAAGTCCCCCCTCACTATAAGGATGTTGCCATCCCTACCGGTCCCCGAACTACTGTTGATGCTAAGGGGAACCTTAATTACGAGGAAGTCCCCCGTGCTAGCTGCCGTAAGCTTGAGCACTATGTCCAGCAGATGAGCGAGGGTGGCAAGATTTCTGAGTATGGTAATCGTACTAAGGTTCAAAATGACCTTCAGCGCATCTACAAATTGATCAAGCACCAGCATAAGATATCTAAGAATTCTCAACTTGAGATCAAGAGCCTCTACAGTGATGTCCTGCGTTCTCTTGCAATGAATGAGAGCCAGATCATTCCCAAGGATAATGGCAAGGGCTCTCTGAGAAAAACCAAGTCTGGTAACAAGGGCAAAGTCGAGACTATCCCTTTTCTCCACTTGAAGCGCAAGACCCTTCACGGTTGGGACTACAGCAAAAAGCTCACCGGTCAGTATCTGAACTCTCTTCAGCAGGCTGCTCGGGATGGTGTTTCCTACGAAGGCCGTTACGCTTTGATGACTGGTGCTAGTGCTGGCTCCATCGGTGCCGAGGTTCTGCAAGGTCTCATCAGCGGCGGTGCCAAGGTTGTTGTTACTACATCGCGCTTCTCTCGTGAAGTCACTGAGTACTACCAGTCTATGTACACTCGTTATGGTGCTCGTGGTTCTCAACTGATCGTTGTTCCCTTCAATCAGGGAAGTAAGCAGGATGTTGAGGCACTCATTGATTACATTTACAATACTAAGACCGGTCTTGGCTGGGATCTCGACTTTATTGTCCCCTTTGCTGCCATTCCTGAAAACGGTCGCCAGATCGATGAAATTGACTCCAAGTCGGAACTTGCTCACCGTATCATGTTGACTAATCTGCTTCGCCTCCTGGGATGCGTTAAGAAGCAGAAGCACGAGCGCGGCTTCGAGACTCGCCCCGCTCAGGTTGTCCTGCCTCTGTCCCCCAACCACGGTACTTTCGGCGCCGATGGTCTCTACTCTGAGTCCAAGCTTGGTTTAGAGACTCTGTTCAACCGCTGGCACTCTGAGGATTGGAATAGTTACCTTACCATTTGCGGTGCTGTCATCGGCTGGACCCGTGGTACCGGTCTCATGAGCGGCAACAATATTGTTGCCGAAGGTGTTGAGGCTTTTGGTGTGCGTACCTTTTCTCAGCAGGAGATGGCCTTCAACCTTTTGGGTCTCATGTCTCCTGCTATTGTTGACATGTGTCAGAATGAGCCGGTCTTTGCCGATCTTAACGGTGGTCTTCAATTCATTCCCAACTTGAACGAAACTATGTCTAAGTTGCGAAAGGATATCATGCAAACCTCTGAGGTCCGCAAGGCTGTTAGCAAAGAGAACGCCATTGAGCACACTGTTGTTAACGGCGCCGATTCCAAGGCTTTGTACAAACGCAAGGTTGTTCAGCCTCGTGCCAACATCAAGTTCGATTTCCCCCAAAAGCTTGACTGGGATACTGAGATTGCCCCTCTCAACGAAAAGCTTAAGGGTATGGTTGATCTCGAGAAGGTTGTCGTTATTACCGGATTTGCTGAAGTTGGCCCTTGGGGTAACTCTCGCACTCGCTGGGAGATGGAAGCTTATGGCGAGTTCTCTCTGGAAGGTTGTGTTGAGATGGCCTGGATCATGGGTTTGATTAAGAACCACAACGGCCCCATCAAGGGCAAGTCCTACTCCGGCTGGGTTGATGCTAAGACTGGCGAACCCGTTGATGACAAGGACATCAAGTCTAAGTACGAGAAGTACATTCTCGAGCACACTGGTATCCGTCTTGTTGAGCCTGAGCTCTTCGATGGCTATGACCCCAACCAGAAACAGCTTCTACACGAGGTTGTCATCGAGGAGGACCTGGAGCCTTTTGAATCTTCTAAAGAGACTGCTGAAGAGTTCAAGCGTGAGCACGGTGACAAAGTAGAGATTTTTGAGATCCCTGACTCTGGAGAGTACACCGTCCGTATGAAGAAGGGTGCGTCCCTCTGGATTCCCAAGGCTCTCCGTTTCGACCGCCTTGTGGCTGGTCAGATTCCCACCGGCTGGGACGCCAAGCGTTATGGTATTCCCGATGATATCATTAGCCAGGTCGACCCGGTTTCTCTGTTCGTCCTGGTTGCTGTCGCTGAGGCTCTGCTGTCTTCTGGTATCACTGACCCGTACGAGTTCTACAAGTATGTCCACGTTTCTGAGGTTGGTAACTGTATTGGTTCTGGTATGGGTGGTTCGACTGCCCTCCGTGGGATGCACAAGGCCCGCTTTTTAGACCAGCCTCTTCAGAATGATATCCTCCAGGAGTCTTTTATCAACACCATGAGTGCTTGGGTCAACATGTTGTTGCTGTCTTCCTCTGGTCCCATTAAGACCCCCGTCGGTGCTTGCGCCACGGCCGTCGAGTCTGTCGACATTGGTTACGAGACCATCATGGAGGGCAAGGCTCGTATCTGCCTGGTGGGTGGCTTCGATGATTTTGGTGAGGAGGGTTCTTATGAATTCGCCAATATGAAAGCCACCAGCAACGCTGTCGATGAGTTTGCTCATGGCCGTACTCCTAAGGAGATGTCTCGTCCTACTACCACCACCCGCAATGGTTTTATGGAATCCCAGGGCAGTGGTATCCAAGTTGTCATGACTGCCAAGTTGGCTCTGGAGATGGGTGTCCCCATTTATGGTATTCTGGCGCTTACCACTACTGCTTCCGACAAAATCGGACGTTCCGTTCCTGCTCCTGGTCAAGGTGTCCTCACCACTGCTCGTGAGCACCCCGGGAAGTTTCCCTCGCCTCTGCTCGACATCAAATACCGTCGCCGCCAGATTGAGCTTCGCAAGAAGCAGATCAAGCAATGGCAGGAGTCTGAGTTAGAGTATATCTATGACGAGGTTCAGGCCCTTAAGTGTCAGAGCGGACCTGACTTTGATGAAAAGGAGTACACCAACGAGCGTGTCCAACACATTAACCAGGAGGCCGCTCGTCAGGAATCTGAAGTTCTTCGTAGCCTTGGTAACAACTTTTGGAGAAACGACCCTACTATTGCTCCTCTTCGCGGTGCCTTGGCTACCTGGGGTCTCACTATTGATGACCTTGATGTTGCTTCCTTCCACGGTACTTCGACCAAGGCCAACGACAAGAACGAGTCTTCTGTCATCTGCCAACAGCTGCAACACCTCGGTCGCAAGAAGGGTAACGCTCTGCTCGGTATCTTCCAGAAATATCTCACTGGTCACCCCAAGGGTGCCGCCGGTGCCTGGATGATGAACGGCTGCTTGCAAGTCCTGAACACAGGTCTGGTCCCTGGTAACCGCAACGCCGACAATGTCGATGAGGTCATGGAGAAGTTCGATCTCATTGTCTACCCCAGTCGCAGCATTCAGACTGATGGTGTCAAGGCTTTCTCCGTCACTTCTTTCGGTTTCGGTCAGAAGGGTGCTCAGGCTATCGGTGTCCACCCCCGTTACCTGTTTGCCACTCTGGACAAGGCTATTTACGAGGACTACGTCACTCGTCTGGAGTCTCGCCAGAAGAAGGCTTACCGTTACTTCCACAACGGAATGATCAACAACAGCCTGTTTGTGGCCAAGTCAACTGCTCCTTACACGGATGAGCAGCTTGGCAAGGTTCTTCTCAACCCCGATGCCCGTGTTTCCGAGGACAAGAAATCATCTGAGCTCAAGTTCTCTGTTGACTTTATGAAGCAGTCCGTCAAGACTTCTACTTCCACTCAGAAGCAGGAGACCACCCAGATGATGGAAGCTCTTGCTCTTGGTGTTCAGGGCAAGAACAACAAGGTCGGTGTTGATGTTGAGGAGATTTCGGCTATCAATATCGCCAACGAGACTTTTATTGAGCGCAACTTCACCGCTGATGAAATTGCTTACTGCAAGTCTGCTCCCAGCCCTCAGAGCTCTTTTGCTGGTCGCTGGAGTGCCAAAGAGGCTGTCTTCAAGTCTCTAGGCGTTTCGTCCAAGGGCGCTGGAGCTGCTCTCAAGGATATTGAGATTGTCCGTAACGAGTCCGGTGCCCCTACTGTCAAGCTTTCCGGGGAGGCCAAGATTGCTGCCGACAAGGTTGGGGTCAAGAAAGTCAGTGTCTCGATCTCCCACTCGGACACTCAGGCTGTAGCTGTTGCCGTCTCTACCTTCTAAAGTTAGGTTTTGAGTAGATCAGGCCCGACCGAGGCAGGGTTTTATTTTATGGATCTCTGCTGCTGAGGGTGAAATGATGAAATACCTGCTCTACGTCGAGCTGTGATGACTGGACGATGTTCTTTTTGGATTATATTTTGTCTCTGTTTTTGGGCTACTCTATGGAGTAGTTAATGGCTCGGGCTATTTGGGTTCTGTTTCGTTTCCACATATCAGTACAATGATTTTTCTTTGCAACGGATGGTTTTGTGGATTGGCGGTTATGGCTTTATAGCCATTCTATTTGAGCTGTTTTGGTGTTTTTATTTTTTATTTTTTTGCGTTTTGTATTTAATAACTACTACCAGAAGACTTAATTTGAACATCTATCTATTGCATTTTGTGGTTTTTGGGGTACATGTTGATATATTTACACACATATGAGGGTCATTATCAAAGGTAATAATGCTGTTGGAATAAGTGTTGTAATATGATGTTAGGATGTTATTATCTTGAGGACGATCACATCAAATCCAAACTATACTTTGATAGGGCAGGCTGCTCGTAACGATGTCTTGGCTAGCGTAATTGGTGTAGTGGTAACATTAATCGTTGCCATCTGGTAATGATTTCGATTAGCCCTGGGTTCGATTCCCGGATTACGCAGTTTATTCTATCCTTTTGTTCTCATTGGATCCTGTTTTTCTTATTATACTAGTCGGTATCATTGTGATTTTCCGCATGAGACCATAGCCTGTGGAAAATACGGGGTCCCGTCTGCTCCCCTATAATTAAACCATAGAGTGCCGGATTAGTATTATGATGTATTTTTATGTGGGAATACCCGATATTGTATGTTTTTTATTTTTCTCCCTTTTTTCGTCGGTATATTTTGGGACAGAGGCCGGGTGGTGTTTATCCCCATATTTGGGCTTAACATGGTTTCCGTTGATTTATTTTGATTTATAACATATTTCAACATATTTCGTCATTATTTCCCATAGCTGCCGGATAGCTGCCGGATACCCTGCGGTTTCCGGTGGCCAGAATCACCAGGTAGACGATTAAGTGACTTGTCGGCCTACAACCGTTGGGAGCTTCTAGCTTATCATGACACACGAGGCTAAGCATCATTTTATATTTTTCGTTGTAGAGATAATGTTGAATTCTGTGTTCTGGACGCTGCGGTGCTGCATGGCGTTGAGCGTATAAGCAAATGTAAGGGGTATCGTTTTCTGGAGCTATGGCGATAAGGAAGCAGTAGGATCCCGCAACCAAATGGTCGGAACGCTTCGAAGAGCCAAGACATGTAGTTTAAATAGAGATTGGTAGACCATTTTCGGTATTTCCTTTATGGTTTTCCATTGTTTTGTGCACTTTAGAATACTTTTTTTTTCTTTGTGGTATATCACGCTATACTCTTTTACCGTTTGGTACACTCTATTCGAAACAAGCCACAATATCTGACGACAACATCTGTTTAGTTGCTTTTGATTTAAAAAGTGTATTGCGTATTTCGGCGGTATCTATCCGGATACTGTTTGACCATCAATACCCAACGTACCGCTTAGCTGATAGCGAGGTAGACAAGATAGGTTGGCAGACACTCGCCATTTATCTTTTGGGGTGACAAAACAAGTACAAGTGACCCGTCCGTGAATCGAACGGCAGCCATTTGGTATCTGAGACATTAAGTTTTCTTGGTGGTAAGGGAGTGGTTGTGATACATTTTGTGGGAGGCAGAACGATTGGTCAGAGTTCATGTCTGTTTCTTCTAAGGTAACGAGGATTCCTGATAGTTTTAGGTATCCACTAATCTGAGAGGCATCGATCGCTATCAATCACCATTGACTCTTTAAATTTTCGCTGTCTATCATGAAGATGTGTCCATCAGCGATTGAGACCAAGGCCGGGGACGTCAATCAGGTTTTTATGGGGACGTTCATTCAAAGTAAAACGACAACGGAATTATCTTATTGGCATGATACAGCAGTCGCGGTATCTGCTGACGGCATCATCGTCGCCATCGAACATGACGTGACGGAAGAAAAAGTTCGCTCGTCTCTTCTTCCGAGGTTGAATTGGGACCCCAAGACCCTCATAACCGTCGCTTCCTCCACTGCTTCTGGCGCCAAACACCAATTCTTCTTCCCCGGTCTCATTGGTAAGGGCCTTCCCTCATTATTAACCTTCAAGTCTGCACTCGGCCGCTAACATATACTAGATACACACGTGCACGCTTCTCAGTACCCTAACATTGGTATATTCGGCAAATCAACCCTCCTTGACTGGCTCAACACCTACACTTTCCCCCTCGAAGCCAGCCTTACCCATTCCCCCAAAGCCACCCGGATCTATACTGCCTGTGTCCGCCGCACTCTCGCCCACGGAACCACAGCTGCCTCTTACTACGCCACGCAATCCGCTGAGTCGACTGCCATGCTTGCGACGGTGTGTCATTCATTAGGGCAGAGGGCCTTGGTTGGTAGAGTTTGCATGGATCACAAAGAGATGTGTCCGAAGTACTATCGGGATGAGTCTGTGGAAGAGGCGATAGCAGCGACGAAGGAGAGTGTGGAGTTTATCAAGGGCCTGGACCCGGAGGGGGACATTGTTGGGGCTGTTGTGACGCCGAGGTTTGCGCCGAGTTGCACGGCAGGGGCCATGGGGAAATTGGGGCAGGTGGCCAAAGACTTGGATTTACCCATCCAAACACATCTATCAGAAAATGTAAATGAGTGTGCACTGGTTGGCGATATGTTTCCGGAAGCCGGATCGTATAGCAAAGTGTACGACTCGTACGGACTGCTGACGCCAAAAACAATCCTGGCTCACTGTGTGCATCTTTCGGAGGAAGAGGCAAGACTATTAGCCCTGAGAAGGTGCAAGATCTCCCATTGTCCAGGAAGCAACACGGCCATCACCAGCGGCGTCGCACAGGTCCGATGGTTGCTAGATCATGGCCTTGACGTGGGCCTTGGCACTGACATGGGCGCCGGATATTCACCCAGCATTCTTGAAACCGCCCGGCAGGCCGTCATGGCCTCTCACCACGTGGCGATGGGGATACCTGATGGTGAGAGTAGGGAACGGGCCAAGTTGTCAGAAGAAGAAGCTCTGTACCTTGCGACGAAGGGGGGTGCAAAGATACTAGGGATGGAGAAGAAGGTAGGAGGGTTTGAGGTGGGGATGCAGTGGGATGCCATTCAGGTGAGGTTAGGGGTTATCGATGAGTTTGGCGTGAGGTTGGAGGATGACTCTGCAGGGAATGTGGATGTTTTCGGGTGGGAGAGTTGGGAGGAGGTGGTGGTGAAGTGGTTGTATAATGGCGATGATAGGAATAACAAGAAGGTGTGGGTGAAGGGACGATTAGTTCATGAAGGCAGGTAGCTGCATAGTCACAATTCATGATAAGGACATCACGTTTACACTGACATATCTGGATGGAGGCACTGTTGGTTAAGAAAAAAAACAATTAATAAGGTGACCACCAAATATTATTGTATATATAAATCGAAAAATCTAATAGTCTCTAAAGCCCATCATGTCCAACGATCCAAGATATAGACATTCACGGATCAAGAACAAAAAAAGCATCCATTGACCCCAACCCGATTTGAACGGATAACCTTTCGATCTGGAGTCGAACGCGCTACCGTTGCGCCATAGGGCCCAGAACCGCTTATTGGGTACGGGAACGCTGTTAAGAAATATGACAGATTACCTCCAATCTCGGCAAGACTTCTTGGAATTTCTATTATTTTTCCAGTAGTGATTTACCATGAGCGCAAAATATAAATTTGTGATTGCGATAAAAATGAAAGACTTTGCAATGTGTCTTAACTTCATTCTCTTGTTAATCTTGTGTTTTCGGCAAAAATTATTCCTTGCTTAATATATGATCTAGTCAAAATTAGGGTCATGTAACTCCTACATCAATCAAAAAAAAAACCGGAAACCCAGGGGCTCATTCGGGGATCGAACCCGAGACCTGGCACATTCACGGTGAACCGTTGAAGGACTGTGAAAGCCCGAAGCGCCAATCATACCACTAGACCAATGAGCCAGTTTGCTAGGAGTGGAGCTAGAGCTTTCCATATAGGTAAGATCCATGATTTGCAGATCCACCTGGACCCGACCCCCGGTGAGGTGATTTTTACTTACATGTTGGGATGAAAAGGGAAATTACCTAGTTAAGTAATCAGGAGCAAGTTTGTGGGATGGCTGGGGACTTGTTGATATTTGTGAGGGCTGTGTCTGTAATGTTTCTTTTATTTTCTCTTTTGCTTATTTCTTTGTTCTTGTATTGGTATATATCACCGACCTTGGATCATTGTTTACCTGCAAAAACTCAAACTCTGCATATATACATACATTATACATCTTTGTTTACTACACTCAAACTCACGAGCCCGAGCATCGCCAAACGATTACGATACAAAGACAACAAATCCGAGGGCAGATGTACAAGAACCTCTGTTTTTATCAGTTACGGAATCTTGACATTGAGGCATTTGCTTGCAAAGGCTTCTGCGGGAGAGCCTGTTTGGCTGTGAAGGTTTGCTGGCAAGAACATTAGCACGGACGGATGCAGGCGCAAACGGCGGTGATCGCGGTTGGCAGGTTGCTGCTGCTATCTACATACCCATACAAGGGGTGTATTTGGACGTTGATTGAGTCGTTCGTGAGCTATAGTTTTGGTGTATAAATGAGCAGTACTCTGATTATAAGAGTGCACAGTGACCCGCATCTCATACGCATCATGATATCATCGATATTCTACACATCTCTATATTATTATCTTGCTATCTCAACTCTGAGACGGGTTGTCGGCCTTCATCGGACTCTTTAGACAATACCGACTGTCTCGAAAGACCGGACTATTTCTTCTTGCTGTATCATCACAAAACATAATCCACTATGCTGCACCGCAACCACAAAGGCCAACTTTCATATGTTGAGCCCAAGGCTCCGTCCCCTGCCACTAGGGGCCTACGAGTCCTTGCAATCCTATCAGTCCGGGCCCTACGACGATCATTGATCTGGACCGCCGTGGTCTTAATCCCGGCACTTAAGACTCTTTTTACATTCGGGAGATCGAAATCTCACCGGACGAAGATAACGAAAGCTTCCCGCAAAGTTTAAAACAAGAAATAAAAACTACAAAATCCCGGGGCGTATACTGGATGATCTGTTGATGCATCGAAGTAGCGGTGAACGATCCTGTTTGTGGGAATATATGGTCTTGAATATACTGGAAGATTAAATAGAGGATATTTTCGGATGATAATCCACGGGGGGTGGGGGTCACTGAGTGTGGGATGGATCAGTAGTTCAACCGATTGGGTACAACCGATTTGTTAAGGAGAAAGAGCCGAGTAGAGATGTCTGAAACTGGATAGTTGGGGCGTCATTGTTATGTTGAATCAAAATCAGTTAACTCTAATGATGGGCTTGCTGTGACGTATCATTGATCTGTTCAGAAGGCATCACGTGATGACTATCGGTTCTTGTCGTACGTAGGTTACACAAATAGAAACATCAAAACGTCCAAGTTTGAAAAAGAAATGAAGAAATGAAGTCCATAAGTATTTCGGAGGAGTTCCATGGTTGAAGGTATTCTTCACCATACAGGCGCTGTAAATGTGATTTCAAGGCACTTGAAATTTGTGGATATGGGACGGAAAAATGTTGCTCCATCGGCTGGTATCATGATAGTGATCTTAAGGGGCAGCTTTATGGCAATGGGGAAGATGAAGAAGAAATATAAGAAGGTGGATAGTCACCAGATATGAAACATTATGATAGTGAAGACTTTTTATTGGCCGACGGTGGTTGAGTGTGATGGGGACTGAGGAGGGTATACGGGCCGCAAGGTCTAGCTGTCGGTGTCAGAGTTGAGATGAGATGCCTCAAAAAATAGACAAGCAACCGAGTATATCTTGCGTGCCCTGCTACAAGTTTCCAAGTATTGTTACCTTATTTTCCCTTGTCATTGTCGTCTTATCCGCTTACTCCCACGACTACAATGCCTGTCTCTATCCAACCTTTCTGCCCCCTTCCAGGCCCCTCCATCACGATACAGAACACTTTCTACCCCCCGCAAACCTCTTCATTCCACTTCCAGCCTTTCCATATCCAGACACTACAGTATATACCCATTGGCTACTCGCCATCCACCTTTGCGTCAACCTCTGCCAATTTCCTTTTCACGCCATGGCTCCCACCGACGCCCTCGCCAATCTCAATCCCGTACCCGGCTCCTTCACAGACTCAACGGACCCCTTCACAACCTCGGACACAGCCCGCAATGCCAGGGTGGCATCGGTATCTCCCGTCGGTGACACAGAGGATCCCTTCTAGCCGTGTGCCCCCCTCACGAAGACAACAGCATCAACAAAACCCGTATACTGGCCATTATCGTAGGCGTCCTTCGCCTCCTTCAATGGTACGCGTCCCATCATATAACTCGCTGTCGTCCGCCTCGACATCCCCGGGCACCCAGGCCTTCAACACACGGCGCTTCTTGACAAGATACCTCGAAGATCAGTCACGGGGCTTTGGGTTTTCCAACGCTGGTGATAGTAGCCAAAGAAATTGGGATGTAGACAATAGAGAGATGATGAGGGTGATGAAGATAGGAAGGAAAAGAGGGAATTATCCGGCGCGAGAGACGCCAAGTGTTTTGGAGCGTTTGGGGCGGCTTCCTTCCCGTTGCCGCAAGGGAGATTTTGCAGGTTCCACAGGGCAGCGGCGGGTTCCCAAGAGATTTCCCTCGTCAAAACCATCGCCTTCCGCCTTTTCTTCCAACCTTAGGTCTCTGGGCGTCAGGTCGAACTTGTCTTCAGGGCCTCTGCCTCCGTATAAGAGTTTGACTTCAAGATTATCGACGTTTGCAGAATCATCCACTGCGGAGAAAACACCAAGTACTAGGAAGTTTCTGGATTCGGAGGGCCGTTTTGATTCCGAGTCGCTGGATATGGAGTTGCAGGATACTATTCGGATTTTAAAGCGGCCGCAGAGGATGTCGGGAGTTCGTGACAATATTTCTCCGTTTGACACGGACGAGAGGGATTCGGAAAAATACCAGCACCGGCGTCGTGTTGGGGGTCAATATACCCACGTATCTCGCACTACTTCTACTCAGACAAAGACAGAACCTTGCACTTCGTCAAGTTTCCCATACTTTACATCCTCGCCGGGCATCTCGCTACCAAAGATGTCACCCAATCACTCATCTCCCTTCGACCTTGACCCGGAGTCCCCAAAACCATCTGCGGCCACTGCCGACACTCCTTCCCCATCGCCATACCCTGACCCCATCGAATCCTTTTCCCTCCTCTCCCTCTACAACCTCGCCACCCTCAACCCGATCCGCACTGCCATTACCCCACTATTTTCTGACTTACACCTCTCCGGCATCGCACCTTCTAGCATTCATCCCGACTCCTCCGTTCTCCCACACGATGGCCTTGATATCCCATGGCCGGTTGTCAAAGCATTTGCCCGGATTGGCAAGAGGGAACAAGCCGGCATGGCCAGGATCGAACAACTGGCGGCGGGTGTCGGATTGTCAGTTCCCAGAGGCCACTTTGTAGCGTCGAGAAACTCCCATCACAGCTACGATAGCTTTGCCGAATCAGACGAATCAGGAATGTTCAGCCCAACGACCACATCACACGGTGGAACTCCGAATTCCTCACCGGCCGACTCCCCCAAGAACAATCCCGGAAAATCCACGAGTAATCTACCAATTTCCCCAATGGAATCCCTCCAGTATAAAACGCCGTCCTTCTTCATGTCCCCCGGAGCCCGCCGCTCCCTCCACGAACATAACGTGGCCGCCGCCACCGAGCACCTCCGGCGCCTCCACATACAGGAAACCCAACGGCAACGAGAAGCCGAGATCCTCCGCGATCAGGAAATGGACAAGTTATTGCGGCGCATTGTCGAGCTGGAGTTGCGGGTGGCCGTGGGCGAGTTATCGATGACGAGTCGCAGGGGAGATTTCGGAGAATTTGATAAGTTGGATCACGGTAAAGTGGAAAAGGCCGTCAAGAGGGCAATGGAAGTGTATCGGGCACGGAGAATCTTGGAACGGAGGATAAAGCAGCGGCGGAAAGAGGCTCGGGTAGTTCCGGGTGTGTGATCTTGCGGAATAGTTAGTGTGATTTCTTTGTTATTTAGTCTTGGATATCTAAATGAGAAAAATAAAGTCAAATTTTTGAATTCATTCACGTCCACCCGTCCGTTATCCCCTGTTTATCGTGTTTCCCGCTCCCTTTGCATGATCGTCCTTATAATCATCCCACGCTCTAGCCTTATACGTCTCCTCGTCCACCTTCTTCATATTATCCTCATCCGGCTCCGGCCTCGCAAAACTCGCCTCGCCGCCCCCTTCAATTATATTACCCCGTCTTTTCTCCTCCTCAAGATACTCATCAATCGACATCGTCGGCAAATTGTGCCCAGGCCGAAAGACACCCTTTTTCAGCTCTTGCCGTTTGCCGACAAGCGTGAATGGCTGTAGTGGTTTTCCGGTGGCGGATAATAAGGGGCCGCGACCTTGTGTCATCGGGGCGTCCAGGCGGTCCGAGTAGTCGACCTCAGGTTTCCCCGATGCTGTCCGGCGTGTTCGGTTGTCTCCTAGTCCCCCCACTGTGGGGTCTTGCCTTGGCATTGGTCTCGGGTGTGCCAAAGCCAAGACTTCAATCTCTGTGTTGATGCTGTCCATTTGCTGCAGTGTGTCGTGTACTTGCAGTTTCAATTCCTTCAAGTAGACGTCCCTCACAATGTCTTCGTCGCCGCTGTTTTCGAGATAGGAAGGGCTTAAACGGAGGGCGGCCAGTTGCTGCTTGAGTTGCTTTTCGGTCTGGAAATAAGCAATTTTGGCATCACGGCGAGCCAATGGATCCCGGGCGTCGATAAGGTGCCATTTGTCGCGGGCATCTTCGGTGCTGGCGTCGGAATAGCGCATGAAAGCCTCAGCTTCTGACACGGAAAGGAGATCGTAGTTTTCAAGTTGGGACAAGAACGTAGCAAACTGGTCACGAGCCTTTCGGACGATGGGGAGTCGCTCGGGGGCAGAGGTGAAGGGGATTTTCAGGGTGAGACCGGCCTGGTGATAGGGGAGGGACAGGAAGGGAATATTGGAGGTTATGAGGTCTTCGAGGGATTCATTGGATGAGAAGAGGGAGAGGTTTTGGATAAGTGATTGGACGGTGGCAAAGGAGGCGACGGCGGCGTTGTAAACGGTGGTCCAGGTGGGAGTGTTGTATTGTTGGGCGGCGATGGAGAGCTTGTGATTTATGGCGGTGGCCCAGGCTTCTTTGAGGGATTGACCCTCAGGTTTGGAAGTGTCTGATGACATTTTTGAGGGGGGAATTTGGTGGGTTGTGAGTGCGGTGGTGATGTTCGGGGATTAAAGGTCATGGAGGGGCAATTTAAATTGATGCAGATACCCCGCCAAATTTTCTAGATTGATCTAGAAGCTCAAATGGATTCTGGAGAACTAAAAGCTACGGGGATGAAAATCTGATAAGACACAGTATCGGTTGACGCAGTGTCATCATAACCAAAAATAGCAATGGTCTGGACAGCAATCACTAGCAGTCTTGCATACTCGGTGTCGGAGTATCATCAACAATGACGTGATGCAGTCAAGCTCCTAGGGTCTCCAGAGCTCTTAACCCAGTAATTAAGCTTGCGCCACAGCCAGACGCCGCATGTAAGTAGCCTCCGCCACAGAAACCTTATAAATATTTCCAATTAAAGGACTCTCGAAACCCTGGCCTCAAGCGCTCAGCATGGCCTGTCACCGGTAATGTCCAGGACTGCGCTCACGATCTCGAGACATTGTAGCAGTCCCCAGGCACTTTAAGTTGTATCTTTTCTTTTAGTTTTAATCGATCACCCGATAGGCCATCACAACCTACTACAGACAACTCAACCCCGCCAACATTCATCTATTTGACCCAACTCAATCACCTATATTTAGCTCCAATACCACCCTTGCAGCAGTACAACCCAGCTCCCCATTTCGTATTACCTCTGCGATCAAAGGAGCCACCGACGCGCACTACATCCCCATATCAACTCAACAACTTCACCCATCATGGCGCCCAAGATTGAACCCCAAGAAATCGAGACGTACTGGAACATCTTCTCCACCCGCACTGGTGGCGGCAAATACCTCACCGGCGAACAAGCCAGTCCCGTCCTCAAAAACTCAGGCCTCAGCGATGACCAGCTCGCCAAGGTCTGGGACCTGGCCGATGTCGACAATGATGGCAACCTGGATTTTGAAGAATTCTGCGTCGCGATGCGACTCATATTTGATATCCTGAATGGTGAGTATCAGGATGTGCCGAGTGTACTGCCGGATTGGCTGGTGCCGGAGAGCAAGGCGCACTTGGTTCAAGCGGGCCGCGCGTTGACGGGGAATCAGGTACAGTTTGAGCAGGTGGAGGATGACACCGAGGATCTGGGGTTGAAGGACGGCTTTAATTGGTATATTGGGCCGGGCGACAAGGCAAAGTATGAGTCCATCTACCAGGAGAACCGCGACATGCGCGGCGAGGTATCATGTAAGTCATGAGCCATGGAGGTCCTCTCCGTCCCTAGCTTCTACTATAGCTCCCGGCACTAACCCTAGCATTTCTACAGTTTCTGCATTAGACGATCTCTATGAATCTCTTGACGTCCCCGACACCGACATTCGCTCCGCCTGGAACCTCGTCAGCCCCTCCGCCGCCCCCACCATCAACAAAGATGCCTGCCTTGTCTTCCTCCACATGCTCAACTACCGCCATGAAGGCTACCGGATCCCCCGGAACATTCCCGCGTCTCTCCGACACACCTTTGAACGCAACAAGATCAATTACAACGTTGAAGACCAACGGACATCCCGGTGGGCGACCAAGGCGGATGATTCAACGGCGACGGGGCGCAAGGCCAAGTTTGGCGATCAGTATCTGACGCGGCTGGGCCGCTCGTCGTATAAAACGGCGGGTACGGACTTTAGCACCGAGAAGACAGGCGACTGGGAAGAGGTCCGACTCAAGAAGCAGTTGGCCGAACTCGACAAGAAACTGAAGCATATGGAGCAGGATGCGGAAGACCGTAAGGGTGGGAAACGCGACTCGAAGCCGGCATTGGTGAAGAGGGAGTTAGAGCAGCTTTTAGATTACAAGAGGAAGCAGTTAAGGGAGTTGGAGGACGGCACAGTTAAGGGGAGGGGAAACGGGGGGTTGAAGGGGGTTCATGATGATTTGACGACTATTAGAGAGCAGGTTGAAGGGTTACAGACGCACTTGGCGGCGAGACAGGCGGAGTTGGCACAGTTGAGGCGAGACATCGAAGATGAGAAGGCGGGTGTGTAGAGAGCAGGATATATTAGGGTTTAGGCTATATGGGGAGGAAAGGGTGTACATTGCATGCGAGTGGGCCAGTATTGCTTGTTTATTTTGGTCATTTGTCGAGTTTAAGTTTCTTTATTTCAAAAAATAATGTTCATTGTTTGTTTCTTTTGAGGATATTTTAAGTGTGGTTGTGCTGACTTGAATGGTCGAAGGTTGACGAGGCCCGTTTTCGTGATCGTATCATAAAGCCCCACTTTTAGCGGCAGTTATTTGTCCGTCTTACACCCATCGTCACATTTCGCTTCTTTGCTTTCAGAATAAAACCATGATTTTTGTGTACTTGTATTTATTATTTACCCATGTACTGTTCAACCAAACAAAATAATAATAAAAAGCATTATAATCATGCAAAAAAATAACCTACTCTTCCTACCATTGTGTCCCGTTCACATACTTGGGCGCTGAGTCAAGACCTAGCGTCCGCGACTTGGCCGCCCACGCCATGAAAGATGGCAGGCGGACCCAGCCGGCGCGGGCAAAACCGCGGTCTTTACCGGCGGCGCCGATGAGGACGTCGAAGGGGAAGCCTTTGACGGCGAGTTGGGGTTTTCCTTGGAGGGTGAGTTCAACGTTTTTGGCGACGCCGGCGGCCTGAAGATCGGGGTACACACTTGTTAGATGATTATTTTTTCTTCTTTTTTTCTTATTATGAACATGAAGATGTGTGCTTACCTGCTTGTCGGCGAGCATGAAGCCGGCTCGTGGCTTCGACACAATGTCGCCCGCCGCCCAGACATCCTTGAGGCCTTTGACCTGGAAGTTGTCGTCGACATCCACATACTTGCCC
This sequence comes from Ambrosiella cleistominuta, assembly GCA_017139545.1. Lineage (NCBI taxonomy): Eukaryota > Fungi > Ascomycota > Sordariomycetes > Microascales > Ceratocystidaceae > Ambrosiella > Ambrosiella cleistominuta. The sequence goes on along the minus strand of JABFIG010000021.1, from coordinate 175,044 downwards.
TCCCTCAAACTATTCTTTGGCAAAAACTCCGTATTCGGCACCAGCCCCATCGTCGGCAGATAAAAGTCAGTGACAATCTTTTCCCCGCCCTGCAACGTCACTTCCGTCTTCCCATCGATCAGTTTCTTCGTACTTTCCACCCGGGCATTCTTCTTGACCTGGACGCCAAGAGCTGTGATTTCCTTCTCGGCGGCTCCGGCAACAGTGTCGCCCGAAAGAAGTTCTTTACCTGCAGACAGAAGAAGAACCGTCTTATCTTTGCAGTGGTAGCGGATCTCCGCCGATGTCTCGACGCCGGTGGTGCCGGCGCCGGCAACTACAATGTGCCTGGCGGCCTGCACTTTAGTCTGTGTATCGTGCAGTTGCTGCAGGATATCCGAGTGGCTGCCAGCGGCCTTCCAGGGGACATTGGCATTGACGGCGCGCGTGCCGGTGGCGAGGACGCAATAGTCATAGGGGATGGTCTGGGGGCCGGTGGCGGTTTCAAAGGTGGCGGTTTTTGCGGTGGGGTCGAGGGAGGTGGCGGTGCCGAGGAGGAATTGGAAGGAGGAGGGCGGGTAGGAGGTGAAGCCGGATTCGATAGGGTGGAAGAGGGCAGTGTCGGGAATGGTGCCGGGGATGATGGCGCGGATGGAGGCGAGGTTCCAGTAGAAGTGGTTATTCTGGCGGGAGAGAATGTTAGCTCGCGGTGAAGGGAACGGAGAAAAAAGGTGGATAAAGAGAGACTTGCCTTGGAGATGAGGACGATTTTGAGATCGGGGTTTTGGGGGCGGGTTTGTTTGAGGAGGCGGTGGGAAACGGCGAGGCCAGCATAAGAGGCGCCAACGACGAGAACGGTTTTGACCATTTTGTAAAGGTGTAGATGTGAACTTTACAAGAAAGTGTATGTATTAGATTAGGAGAGGAGTAAGCTACCTGCACTTGTTGAAGAATAAACTCCAAGACAAACCATCTCCATCGAAGTGGGCGCTGTCTCCTTATACCACCACTTCCACATCTACTTCCGCCGGCCAATTATAACGGGAGAATAAAGTGGAGTGAGATGTTATATGTCGGCGCCGATTGGGACCGCAGGGAAAGGATTTTGTAAGGTGTGGGTGTAAGCCAGGGGGCTTTCGTGGGGAGAAATCGGAGGTTGACGGGGCCGATGTTGGTTTCATGGTTTAAGTACCATATTTAATGGAATGCGGATTAGTTCCGTTGATTGCAAATACGTCATAGATGGACTTTTTGATCAATTTTAGCAGTACTTACTGCTTGGATATCATGATCTTGGATTTCAATTAATGCCCTGGGATTCTCATGTAGTCGATCCCTAGGACGCGGATGCATACATATTGTCGGGCTTCCCCTCTGAAGCTCCGGGCTTTGTGAAAAATGAGGTGCACCTTGAAAAATAGAGCGCCTATGGTAAGCTGTAAACATGCAGAAAACTTGAGTTATTATCTATCATATCAGGTCTTATATTCAGTCGTACTTTGCTGATGCCGGACTGTGGCTAAATATCGTCATTATCAATACGGCTGTCTCTCGATAGAAAATATGATCTTGACATCAACCAACCTAAATAGAAGGGAAAGTGTTTTCCGTATTTTCCGAACCATGCTATCACATTCTCACTTGTGTCCACCGTATCTCGAAAGATTGCGACATAATATGAGACAATGTTTTTGTGCAATATCGCTTGTAAAATAACACCAGCAACCACAACCCTATAGGTGACCATCAAACCCCAACACTTTGTTTTGTTATCTCGATCCAAGAAGCTTCCGACTGCATGTTGGACCTTACCACAAAAAAATATATGAGTTTTGCCATCACAGACGGCCTCTACAGTCCAATCAAGTTACCCAATTACAGCACATGATTCTCAATGTATTTTATGTCATAACTTTGGAAAGTATATACGACTTTTATGCGAACCTTTTGACCTCGCGATGATATTGCAACTGAGGTTGGTGACCAGAGCTTACGAACCAAGGTTATGGGTCAACAAAGTGGGAAACTACCCTGCCAAGACATCCCTATGCCCCAACACAAAACACTACTACTGCTGGCTATTTGAAATTATTTATGTAGACTCCTCAGTTTATGAGACTCAAATCACCATAATTAACATATCGTGATGTATGTCTCTGACTTCAAATCACATGTGTGGTGACACCATCATACTCAATTTGTAACCTACTGTATAATATCAATTCCGGACTCAATCCCAACTAACCCTCTCTGTTATTGTTGTTGTTGTTGGAGAGTCCAGTGATGTCAGCCTGCCAGGGACCTGCACGCATGACAATGATTGGCTGTTTTGGCGGCCCCGGTTGTTCCTCAACCTCAACCGAATTCCAGAGCTTCATTTGGAAGCCACGCGGGGCCCCTAAGATAAAAAGCTTCCATCCATCCACCCACCCACCTCTTCTATCTCTAACTTACTTGGCACAATCGATTTTCTTTTGTTCTTCTTTTCTTGATACCTTTCAGACAAAAGAATCGTCATAAACTATTGAGATTCACTAGCTGAATTCCTGTAAGTTGGACCCTGGCTCCTGGACTCCAAGCTGCAGCTACAGAGCTTTGAGAGTGGATTGGACCGCGGTTACATCAGCGTTTCCACCTGGGCCTGACCCCACGAGAACCCCGCCATCAAGTAAAGCAATTCGCTAACAATTCCGCCTTTATTTCCTTCTAGACCTCTTCAATTTCTCTTCTTCTCTACTTACTATCTACACATACACACATCCCAAGATGTCTACTTCTCCTGAATTCCAGCAGGCCGTCACTGACTCCAAGAAGCTTACCTCGAAGCCTAGCAACGAGGATCTTCTGGAGCTGTACGGTATGTGTTACCCCATCATTTCTTACGTGAGACTGCGATATACTTGGATTCCGCGTCGGACTTCCAGTTGTAAAACTTGATGGAAATCAAGATGGTAATGGTGTACTTGGTGGATGTGTTTCCGTCTCGTGATCACTTGCAGTTGAGACATGCGCTTCATCATGGAATCATATGACAAGGTCAGAACTTTTGGATACTGACAGCGTTCTATACACAGGTCTCTATAAGGTTGCCACCGGCGAGGACTTCTCTAAGGCTACCGCCCCCAGCATGTTTGACCTCAAGGTTCGTCCCACATATGCAAGACGCTCTTAGTACCTAATTGCAAGTGACTAACGCGTAGACATCATGATAGGGCAAGGCCAAGTACAACGCCTGGAAGGCCATTTACGAGGAGGGCATTTCCGCATCAGAGGCTCAGGCTCGCTACGTTGCCAAGATTGAGGAGATGAAGGTTACCTATGGCTTCGATGTTAACAAGGTTCCCGAGACCATTGGTTCTTAAATTGCCGGAGGCACTTTTATCTAAGAATCAATATATTATGACTGTTTTGGACGTAACAAATTGGCTCTTTCGATAATGTATATGCGTGTTTATGTGTTTGTACGTCGCAGTAAATTGTGGTAGGTGCTCACAATATAGAGATTGTAGACGTTGCTTTGATAGCAAAGGTAGACTTGGATCGGCCAATTGACCCTTGCAGTAGCAGATGCAGTCAGTAGCTGGACTGTGGGTTGCATGCTTACATGATTGGGACCGGACATACATGTAATCCCAACTTTTATTCTACATGGGTTGGCGAACAAACTTAAGCTACACAGGATCTGGATACAAGCGAAGCAACCGGGCTCTGCTTGACAGCTGCTCGACAGCAAGGGAATGCGGGGAACCTCGAAACTCCGAAACCAGTATGTGTATCGAGAAGCATCCGGCCGGTGACGTTGTGTTACGATCCGATGAACATTTGTTCCTGAATATGAATACCACCATGATGGGGAACTGTTAAATGGAGATTGGGTGGGCTATACAGATGGGTATCTTGTGGCTTTCAAGACCTTCTTTTGCCCCTGAGGTTGGATATACTAGATATAACCCTTAAACCTTAGATTGCAACATGTCCGGCTGGCCCCACTGTTCCGGTAATTGGCGAGGTTCTATTGACTGGGGAATGTCTCTGCGTGCTGGCGCAACAAGCAGCCTGTTCTGGAATTGAAATTAATATTGGCAAGAGAGGACTAAAGGTAATGAGAGAGAAGATTGGCAAGCGAGAAAGGCAGAGAAGGGAGAACAAGGATATTGAGAATTTGAAAGAAAATGACAAGATGTAGCGATCAGTGATCATCAGTTCAAGAACAAGAGGATGTCGTGCAGCTTGTCAAATCTGAACTATAGGCTTGTGACACTCTGACCTGCCAAGACCCCCTCTCCATCTGACATGTGGTGCGCTGTAAAAGCACCTGTAATCTCTCACCCAAGGCCCTGTAATTCCATGGAATCTCACCCTGCCCGCTAAATTTCCGCTCGCCTCAGCCTCGATACTACCTGCGAATTGAACACATTTCGACTGCCCAGATCCTCCTTCCCACCCACCGATTGTGACATCTCTTGCTTCCCGTCATCGCTACACAACAGCCTTTGCCGCGTCCAAGAAAACAGGTTTAACTTCAAAAGTCTTCGACCTGGCCGCCATAGAATCTTGAACAACACGCACCGAATACGTTTTGTGCTGGAAGCAGTCGCACATTTGTTGTTGATTTCGGCTCTCACGTGCCGTCACCAACGCCGTTGCTTGTTCGCTCACTTGTGATCGGGCCATCATTGCCCCTACTATAGATCTTTTGTTGCCTTTTTTTTCCCTTTTTTTTTCTTGCTACTGAAACAAGAGACACTCACCCCCCTGGATTTTGGTATAGAGTTCTATTCGGCAACGTTATCTCTTCTCTACCATCTGCCTTTTGCTCCTTTGCTAGCTACCTGCATACATAATACAACCGCACCAATACCAACCAGGTTACGCCGCCGTCGCCGCCGACCCTATGCTACACATTTGGATGACCAGCCCGACTGAGAGATAGCCTGTTGCATTGTCGCCAAGAGCGTGCGCTCGGACAGTCTATCTTTACCGCATCTGTGTCTGTCTTTTGACTGCACTGTGACTACCGTGCCTTCCAATATTTCTCCCCATATCCTCAACGTCACTGTATCGTGAAGACACATACACACACACGCACAATGAGAATCTCATTTTTGTATCTGCTCCTCGGAGCGATGGCATTCGTAAGAGGCGCCGCTCTGGACGAGGATGAGGATGAGATTGCGAAGCCCGTTACCACAGTCTTCAACCACATTGAAGTGCCTCCCATGCTGGAGTTGACCCCAGATAACTACGACAAGGAGGTTGCGGCGCACAAGTTTATCATGATAAAACACTACAGGTGGGTTCCGGATTGTTATGTACTATCATATGCTTAATTACTGACCGTCATGTCTTTGTCTACAGTCCGTACTGCCATCACTGCATGGACTATGCCCCGACCTACCAGACTACCTACGAGTTCTACTCAACGATGAAGGACACCAAGTATCCAATCAAATACTTTCCCGAAGTCTATGACTTTAAGTTTGCCAGCATTAACTGTGTCGCCCACTTCGACCTATGCGCCGCCAAGGAAATCACGTCCTACCCCATAACCATACTCTTCAAGGATGGCAAGATCGATACCAAGATGAAGGGTGTCAAGAACATCACCTTCCTCAGCTCACATATCGAGAATGCCGTCTCGGAGGCTTTCCCTGGCTCCCGGCCCACTACACTGAATCTTCCCGAGGCCGGTGCCACTCAATCTCCCGATTACGTTGCTTCTCACAGCGATGTCAAGACTGAGCTTGTCAAGGATTCTACCGATACTAAGGAGGCTATCAAGGAAGCTAAGCCTATTGCTGGTGTTGCTGCTGGTGCCGACTCCAAGGCCGATGCTAAGCCGGCTGCTGCTGCTGTTAGCGAGAAGGATGCCAAGGCTGTTGACGCTACTAAGAAGCTGCCCACCAAGCCTGTAGCTGCTGCTGCTGCCGCTCCCTCACCGACTGGACCTCTGCCCAACCACAATGGTCTTTCCATCTCTTTGACTGCCGATACTTTTATGCAGCAGGTTGTTGCTACTGGTGACCCTTGGTTCATCAAGTTCTACGCTCCCTGGTGCCATCACTGCCAGGCCATGGCTCCCAACTGGATGCAACTGGCCAAGGAGATGAAGGGTCGCCTAAACATTGGCGAGGTCAACTGTGACAAGGAGGCTCGTCTTTGCGCTGATGCTAAGCTCAGCGGCTACCCCACCATGCTTTTCTTTAAGGGTGGCGAGCGTGTTGAGTACGACGGTCTCCGTGGCTTCGGCGATCTTATACAGTACGCCGAGCGGGCCCTGGAGGCTGCCAACGGTGTTCCCGATGTTGACCTGGCCGCCTTTGAAGCTATGGAGAAGAAGGAGGATGTCATCTTTATCTACTTCTACGACTTTGCCACCACTAGCGAGGACTTCATGGCTCTGAACCGCCTGCCCCTTAGCTTGATCAACCGGGCTCGCATTGTCAAGACCCAGGACCCCGAGATGTACAAGCGCTTCAAGATCACCACCTGGCCCCGTCTGATTGTCTCTCGTGAGGGCCACCCCACCTACTTTACTCCTCTGACTCCTGCAGAGATGCGCGACACCCGTGGTATCCTCAATTGGATGAAGTCAGTCTGGCTCCCGATTGTCCCCGAGTTGACCGCCTCGAACGCCCGCGAGATTATGGATGGCAAGATTGTCGTTCTTGGCGTGTTGAACCGTGAGGATCAGGAGGCTTTCATGGGAGCGCTTCGTGAGATGAAGTCTGCTGCTAACGAATGGATGGAGAAGCAGATCCAGTTGTTCCAGCTTGAAAGACAGGAGCTGCGTGATGCTAAACAGTTGCGGATTGAAGAGGCTGAGGACAGGGATGATCAACGGGCCTTGAGAAACGCCAAGAACATCCGGATTAACATGGATATGTCGAGCCGTAAGCAGGTTACTTTTGCCTGGGTTGATAGTATCTTCTGGCAGAGATGGTTGCGGACCACTTATGGTATCGACATCAAGAATGGTGACCGTGTGATTATTAACGACGAAGATGTAAGTGACAAAATTTGCCCATGTCCGCCGCTAATTGTACTTTTTCTAACACATTTGGATAGAACCGCCGCTACTGGGATACCACCATTACGGGAAACAACATTGTTCCTTCCCGTACCTCCATCCTCGAGACCATCTCCAAGGTTACCTCATCACCCCCGCTCATCTCCCCCAAATACACCGTCGGCAACGTCCAAAAGATCTTTTATCAGCTCAAACTCACCACCGGCGAGCACCCTTACCTCTGCCTCTTTGCCTTCTTCGCCTCTATTGTGGGTGGCGTCACGTGGCTGCGGGGGCGCAGTTGGGGCGTCGGATCTCGCGCGAGATCGCTGTCATTGGCGGCAGAGGCGGGGAAGATTAGAGTGGATCAGTTGTTGGGGGGTGGCGCGAATACAGGCGGGAAGCAGGATTAAGAGGGTGCCAGGAGTCTCATGGGGGAATATAGTGTAGAAAGATGGTGATGATTAGTAATCATGGCAGAAATATTGCATGGAATAGAGAGGATCGTGTGGGTTATGATATAACGCATTGCATAGACAAAGGGGGTTGTTCTTTTTCCTGTTTAATTTCTGGTGCGGTGTGGTCAAAGGATGTCTTTTTTCTTCTTCTGGGGGCCGTTTCTACTATATATTTGTTTTTTATGGCTATGCGCTTAGGTTCGTTGTATATCGGTGTATAGAGGCAATAGTCGGATTAGCTTCGATTCAATGGGTATTCTTGAAAGCTCTACATCACACGTCTGTCTTGACCTATCTTGAACATTTCTTTTCCCTAGATCGTAACCTATCTTTTCCAAGATTCCCCTTCTAAGTATACAACTCATCCGTCATCGCATTCAACGTCAACCCCTCAATCGCAATATCATCCACATCCACCAAAAAGTCCAGCGGCATCTCCACCAACGTACCCCTCACCCTCCCCAACCATTCCTTCACCTCCCCGACACCCCCCGGGAACTCACTCTTCACCACATGCCCATAGTCCACCTTTCCATCTTCCTTCTCCTCGCTCTTCTCTTCCGCCTTTTCGTCCCTTTCCACGTCGCCTGACGGCATGCGGAAGTGCCTGGAGAAGAACTCTTCGTAGTCTTTCCAGGTGCGCACGCGGTCGTTAGGCACGTTGTGGAAGACTTTAGTGAAGATTTCTGTATTGGAGCGGGCCGTATTGCGCCAGAGGTTGCGGAAGTTATGGGAGATGGGATCGGCGACGAGGGAGTCGGCGGCGCTGCCAAAGTCGTAGGTGTTGAGGCCTCGGTCAATGAGGTGCCAGTTATCCGTGGGTTTGGCGTGGTGTTGAGGGGGCAGCAGGCCAAGGTGCTTGCGGAATAGGTAGCGTCTGAGGGAAGCAGCAAAGCGAGAGGCGATGTAGCGTTCGCCGTTCATGGTGGACTTGATAGGGGTGGGATCCTCGATGTAGACGGCAATTTCTGAGTCGTGATTACCGAGCTGCGAGCGGTCATTGAGATTGGCAGAGCCACAAATGACGATACGGTCGTCGGCGATGAGAATTTTGCTGTGGACGTAGAGTTCTTCAGAAACAAAGGCGTCAATTTCATCTTCGGGGCTGCCATTCCAAGGAATGTCGTTCAGCACAGTTTGTGTGTCCATGTAGCAGGAAGAAATGGTGTCCCAGTTATTTTCTTTGCCTTCAGTGGCTTGCTGGTATCGGTTATATTGCGAGCGGCCATATGTTCCTTCGCCTTCATCACCATAGCCAGTGCCAACAAGATCATCGTGTTCACGACGGGCATCTTCGTAGCGGATACCGCTATCCTGCCCAGCCTGCTTCATGCCCTGTGAAACATTGATCCGGTCAAAATTTCGTAGGTTGTAGAACTGAATGTACTGGCTCGGGTCCTCAACGCCGCGCTTCCGAGCCTCCTCCATGATAGAATGGCCGCCACGGGAGATTGAGTTGTACTGGAACTCCATGATAGCACGAGTACCAAGAGCACCGTCGGACTTGAGATCGCCGGCGAAAGCGGGGACGGCAGGCATGACGACAATGATGAGGAATTGTTCATTAGATTCGTGGGCATGGACAATGCGGTCAACCATGGCTGCACCAAGTTTGTTGCCGACGGGATGTTGGGCGTCGTTTGTGGAGGTGATGAAGAATTGATTTTCTATGTAGATGAAATGTTTGGCATTCCTAATGGTTTCGATGTAGGCATTGGCAATAGAGTGCTCAAGGTAACAGCCATGAGACCACTTGGACGCACTGTTGCAGAGTCAGTATTTGTGTAATCGTCTTCCTTGTTGATTCTGAATATGTACTTGCCTTCTCAACAACTGGATACGAGGAGTCTGGTTCTCTTGGTGGTCTTCCTCACCACGTGGCTCATCACTAGCTTCATGATCCCGCACACCAAATCTGTTGAACCTAGAATGCATCTTGTTGAATCCATGGTGCAACGCTCTGCTAATGTGATGCTCCTCCTCACCTGCCCCCGAGGGCCCATCGCCAAGTCTCGCATACTTTCTGGGGTTTTTAATATTGTACTTGTCATCAAATAAGTAGTTCCACCGCTCGGTAAAGTGCTGCTTGAGACTGTTGGTGATGGGGCCAACCATGCAGATACTCACATCACTCCAGCCCATGCGGGAAAACTGGCCCCGGTCCAGCTTGTTCTGCTTCCAATTCTTGACATCAGCAAAGTCGAAGACTCTGGCATTGTTGTAATCCTGTCCCGGGAAGATGGTGTCGTCGAGGTTCTCGGGGTGAGCATCAGCAATCGGATGATCCGAGGTATCCCACCGTCCATAGCAGGCATCCAGACCACCCATAAACGCCATCCGGTTATCGATCAAGCACATCTTTTCATGATGTGCCCAGTACAAAACGATGTCTTCGTTGGTTCCGTAGATATCCTTGATCGCGTTGCTCGAAAACTTCTGAAGCCCCGCTGCGTCAAGGCTGACACCTTTGAATACATTCTCAACACCGTTCTTGATGTCGTAGCCCATGGGTGTGTGATCGGGGTGACGGAAGACGGAGATGTTGGGGTGGAGGCTCTCAAGGTGGCGGCGGGTATGGTTGGAATCCAGGGTGAGAGCCGCTTCAACCTCCTTGTAGACAATCACATTGACCTTGACGCCGCGTTCGGCGGCCGCCTTGAGCATGTTGTCAAGCCTATACTGCTCATTTTGGCTGGGAGGTCGCCGAAGGTAGAGTTCAGGGCTGAGCCACCAATCCAGAATATAAATGGTCTCCTTGGCCTCTGTGATAAGGATTAGAAGCTGCACTGAGTTTATCTGTCTTGAAAGGGCTTTACTCACGGGCGATTCCCTCGGACAAACCCCAAAAGTAAGAAGCTCCGTCAACGAACCACTTGACATTGCCGGATGACGGGGCAACAAATGACTGGAAACGGTGGTCCCGGTGGGGCTCGGGGTGGAGAGAAGTGCAGTCATAGCCATTGGTAGTGTGCGAGTGTTTCTCCTCGCCCACAGCATTGCTTAGGGCCTTCTCGGCCTTGAGGAAAAGAGAGTGCATAGTAGCTGATGTGGCTTGAGTCTATTAATACTGTCTTGTTATTAGTACTAGGCCAAAAAATGTCACGATATATTCAAAGCTTCGCGTGAGGCCTTGACAAAACTAGCACTTTCCAAAAATTTATGAGAATCATAAAAAAAAGGTACTTGCCCTTTTCTGGTAGTTGTAAACAAACAAAATGGCTCACGAAATAAGCAAAAAAACAGACAGACTTGTAGAAATCACGAACTCAATCACAACAACACAACAGCAGACGATTCTTGTTTATGTATTCACACGAAGAGGCCCCTCTTCCACTTAAGCACATGCCCGTATTTCCCCTTCAGTCCTACAGTTCCTATCATGTAATGATCCCACTCAGCCCCATGGCTACCCAAGGTACCAATCACCACCAACAACAACGATAGCAACCAATCGCCCCGCCTCCCGAGAAATCAAAGTTTTGCCTCCTTGTCTTTTGATAGCCGAGGCGACCTTTTACATATGCCAGTACACTAGACATGAAACAGAAGATGCTGTTTGTTGTTTATGCGTTTTCATGCGGTTCGATGTCAGGCAAGATGATGTTTCTTTACGGGCGTTTTTGATGCCGCGGATACGCTGGGTAAAGGGCTCGAGAAGGGGGGTTTACTGTTTAATACAACTGGACTAAACATATACAAACTTACATCGTGAGACCCCGGAACCGCTAGCGTTTGACAAAAGTGATCAGTTACTTTATTCAAGCAGGGCCATGATCAGATTAGGTTAGCGGGGCTCGGTAGGAGCGGGTTATGAAGAGGGGGAACAGTGATTCAGCTGGGAATATCTTTGTCACAATTGTTGTGGTTCTCGAAGGTTTTAGTAGCCATGGGGGATCTGTTTGAGCAAAATATTCAGTTTGTGATGAGATCCAGAGGGGAATCGAGGGTTGTATTTGGACTACATGATGACGATGTATGAGTGCGAGGGATATGGTAACAGATTTCGTATGGCATGGAGGCCTCTGGGGGAATGAAGCACCAAGTCAAGTTAATGTTGAGATACAGCAAAAGTCAGACTAAGGTCTCGTCTATTCAGATATGATGTAGTTTCTCGGAATCATGGGGAGGGAAACAGGAATGTGCCAACGAACCTCAAACGTAGACCCTAATCTTAACATACCCTAGCCAGGACCCACTATCTTCATCTCAAATGTCGTCATAGGCGCAAAAAAATAATAGAGTCCCATCACAGCTACAAAATATACATCGCCATATTCTATCTTCCATCATCGCCACTCTTTAATCAAACCCACCCAACACCAGCACAGCCACCATCTCACCATGCCCCCCACTATCCGCCCCTTTAACCCCCCCACAGACACCCGCCTCATCCCCTACCTTGCCGCCCTCCATGCCGGCACCATAACCAGCGATCATCTCCCCGCCACCTTTCTCCCCCCGCTGTCCCACCACAAACTACTAGCCTGGTGGAAAGACCGCATCACCGAAATCACCGCCTCCCATCGCATTATGTTCCTCCTTTTTGAATCCGTTGCCAGCACCACCATTACTACGACAATTACGACAACTACGATTACATCTACGGCTAATACGACTGCTACTGCCGTGCCATCTCCGTATCTCGCGAGGCCGCCAACCGAGGAACTAATGGGCGTCGTCATTCTCTCGATGCCCGCAACGGAAACGGCCGCTTGCAGAGGGGAAGTCGAAATGCTCATGGTCCATCCCAAGTACCGGCGGCGTGGCGGCGCCCGGTTACTAATGGACGCCCTCGAAGAGGAAGCGCGCAAGCGGAATCGAGCTTTACTGGTAAGTGCAGTTTGTCAAAAAAAAAACGTAGAGATTTGCCGAAAGGGGATGTAGGAGATTCGTGGTGAGCAGGTGGGCAGGTGGGGACGAAGAGGGCAGTTGCAAGTGAGGAGGGAGATGTAAGCCAGTGTGTGTGTGTGAGCGTTTGCGTGTGGATGGTTATTGACAGAAGCAAGTATCTCGAGACCGAGGCGGGCAGTCCGTCAGAGGAGGTGTTTGGGCGGTTGGGATGGACAAAGGCGGGGGTAGTTCCGGATTTCAACATGAGTCCGGCTGGAGGGTTACGAGGGAAGGCCATGTATTACAGGCAGTTGCCCACAAGCCAGCAAAACTAAATAAGGGAAAAAGACGGTGACTTTGTATAGCAAAGTTTGCCGATGGTATGGTCATAGACCTGTCAATCACTACCACTGTATCAATAGCAAAGACACTAACAAAGTCAGGCGGCGAATGATAGAAAAAAGAATTTAGATACGAAATCTATGTGGCTAGAGCTACAGGCGACATCTAATGCTCCCAGTCGTGAAGTAAAGCAAGAAAACCCCTTCAAAATGCAAAACCCAAAACACCCAAAAGAAACAATAAAGAGAAAACAGAAAACGACAAACCCAGTAAGACCCGAATAACGTCTACCACCCAGAATCAAAGATACTCCGTCGGTCACGCTCTTCTGCCAACCACGTACTTATTACTATTGACCTTTTACTCATTAACCTCCTCCACGTTAGGAGCAGCGTACGCCGTTCTTCGAGACACCCCAGACTCGGTATTGATCTGGGTATTTGTAGCAGTGGTGGTAGCTTCGGGGGCGGGAGGAAGACCCTGAGAAGCACTGAACTGGGCATTAATAGCAGCAGTATTCTTACTCTTCTTGCTCTTTCTCTTCTTGGGGTTAGGCTATAAATATGGTGTTAGTCAAGTCGCAACATAATTACAAATGTGTTGAATGGTAAAAACTTACGTCGTGCCACGCCCAAACGGGCCGGAAAGAATCCATAAAGGACACATCTTCCCAAAGGTTGGGGTACAGCCAAAGACCGGGAGGAACAGCCATGTATGTGATGCAGAACAGAATGACTCTGAAGATGGCCATAGCAAAGAACAAGGCTAACAATCCCAAGAAGCCCCAACTGAGGTAGTAAACACCTTGGCGAAGTTTGAGGGGCCACAGAGGGTAGCAGACGACAAGGAAGATCAGAACCAGAGCCAAAACCGCATACAAGCGGGTCTTAACTTGAGAACCCTCAGTCATCCAAATGTAGTACATGTCATCAGTGGCATCCTGCTGCTTAACAATACCGACGGTCCACAGCCCCTTGATACGTTTCGTCTTCTTGCCAACATGGCCGCCAGGTCCGTGATTATGGCCAGCGTGAGGATCTTGCTTCTCAACGCGAAGCGCAAGCATGGACATGGGTAGAAGCTTGAAAGTGTTCTCGAGAGAGGCACGGTCAGTGATCCCAGGGAGCGCGGGGTTCTTCTTGCGGGCCTTTTCGTAGGCGGGACTTTGGAGTGCACGAAGGGCACGCTTGACTATAGAGGAAAGAATGTTAACTGAGAGACCCAAAATATAAATGTAGACATTTCAATGCAAACTTACCTTTGAACATCTCCTTGCGAGTGTCGTTCAAAATGACAGTTCTGGGTTTGAGGTCCTGGCTACGAAGGAAGGCCATGAGAGCCAGAGCGACTGGGTTGGGAGGGCCGGGACGAATCTCCTGAGGCTGTCCTGGCATCGGACCGCCTCTCTGAGCGGCCTCTTGCTGCATAGCAGCAGCTCTCATCGCAGCCTGTTTCTGGATGACCTGCTGTTTAAACTCCTCTCTCTGCTCAGGCGTCATGGCTTCGAATGCCGCCTTCTGCTGCGCTATCTGTTGCTTGGCAGCTTCCTGTTGCTCGGGAGTGAGAGCCTCAAAGGCGGCCTTTTGCTGCGCTTCAATTTGTGCTCTCATCTGCGCTTGGATCATCCTCTTGCGCTCCTCCAGCTCTTCGACACTGGGGTTCTCACCGGAAGAACCACCGGCCGCAGAGCCGGGGGCACCAGGAGGACGCAGAGGGAACACTTGGCCGTTAGGGCCAATGCTAACCGGAATAGGCTGGCCATTGGGCCCAATGACGATGGGGATAGGCTGACCCTGAGGAGTCATACCAATCTTGATCGGCTGACCATCAGGACCCAAAGGCATGGTACCACCATTCTGAGCCATGATTTGCTCTTGGGCAGCCTTCATACGTGACATTGCCATCTCCTGCTGCCGGCGCATCGTATCGACATACTGGGTAACAGTCATGCCGTGCTGGGCAGCCTCCTCCTGCAACTTCTGCTGAATCTGCGCTAACTGCTCAGGCGTCGGCCCATTGGGACCAACGGGAATAGCGATCCTCTGGGCGCCGGGCGGAGGAGCAGCACCTGTGGCTGCGGGTTGGGGGGCGGCTTCACCGTAGGCAGCCGGAGACGCAATGGGCTTGGCAGCAGCCGGGGAAAGCTCAGAGGGAGCGGGGGTCAATTTTTCAGTAGGGGCAGGAGTAGGAGTGGCGGCATCGGGGTTCTCGGCAGGAGAAGCAGTTGGCAGCGCAGCCGTCTCTGGGGCTGCAGGAGGGGAGAGGCCGGAGCCTTCTTCGAATGTAGTCATTGTGAGCAAGTCGTTACTCGATGTGGGCTGCTTGTGATTCTACACTATATCGATTGAGGAATTGTGGTCGGGTTGATGGGAACCGACGGTAGACGTCCAGAAAATAGTTGGAATAATTGATCTGGACTGATCTTCCCTAAAATTGATGTAGAAGAGTAAGAGGTGTGGACAAAGTTGTGGGGAATGTCGAAACAAATTAGAGTCGCTGATTCTTAATTGATTTCTAGCCCGGATTGGTTAGATTCTCAGCGAATGAAATGGACTTGTACTATGTTGGCTTGGATGACTTGCACACCTTTATCTTCTCCTCTGGATTCAGTTGACTGATAACTTATGTACCAAAGACGCTGAAGGCAAATCCAGACAAATAACGAAGGGGAAAAGTTAGAAAGAGAAGCAAAATCCCCAAGAAGACACCGGTAAACAGCAAATTCAATTGGCCACCTCTAACAGAATCTCAAAGAAGCAATGTGGTTAAATCGTCCCTGTCGTCATTTTTTTTTCCCACACCCACTCCAAAACTTAAAAAGAAACAGTGTCCCTTACAACTCAGTAACACCTGCAGTAACCCCGGCCCGCACGCAGCCAACATTAGCAGCAAGCAGCTGCCCTCCCAATGCGCCGCAATTATCCGACATTAAATTGTCTTGTTGGGTTTCTAGTATACTTTATTTTTATTTCCTTCTGATATATTAAAATCTGTCTCCAGTCACCGCATAAAACACTACACGGCGTAGCATTCTTGTCCAATTTTGTTGTCTTTTCTCCAACCATTGTTCACATGTCTTGGCTCGGCAATGTCTGTGCTCTTCAAATACCTTAGGGGTTTATGTGTTCTTTGTTCAAAGTTTGGCCTAAGAGCTCTGGTGGCTAAATTGGTAGTTAGATTTAAATAGGGTTAATCATATGCTGGGTTTGAGCTACCACGCTTATCGCGTCAAACATTATCGCTGGTAGGGGCGCTTGTCGCAAACCTTGTATGTTTGTAGGCGGCAATCATAGCCTGATATCACCATCTGGAATCATCCATCCTAAATTCACCCCGCCATCATCATAACACCATCATTAACATTATCCTCATCAGATTGACCATCCATCAAAACTGAAACCCATTCCAATCCAACCCATCATTAAACACTCACAACACACTCTCTCGCAATGGGTTCCGTCGTCATCCCCCACCTCAACACCGCCTGGCACGTCGACCAAGCCATCCTCTCCGAAGAAGAACGCCTCGTCGTCATCCGCTTCGGCCGCGACCACGACACTGACTGCATGCGGCAAGACGAAATCCTCTACAAAATCGCCGATAAAGTCCGCAATTTTGCCGTCATCTACGTCTGTGACATTGACCAGGTCCCCGACTTCAACCAAATGTACGAATTGTATGATCCGTGTACCATCATGTGTAAGTATTTTTCTTTTTTTCTCCCTTAATTTTTCACTTTTTACTCCAGAATTATAATAGAGGAGGATGAGAACTAATATGGATGGCATAGTCTTTTTCCGTAATAAACACATGCTTTGCGATTTTGGCACGGGTAACAACAACAAGTTGAATTGGGTTCTTGAAGACAAGCAAGAACTCATTGATATCCTTGAAACTGTCTACCGCGGAGCCAAGAAGGGTCGCGGTCTTGTCGTTAGTCCCAAGGACTACTCTACTCGCCACCGTTACTAAACATGCGGCACGCCAGTATCATATGGTTGGTCTCACCTTTTGCCGCATTAATGAATTCTGGTTCCTTCATATATGCTAACATGATCTCAGTGGGTTCGGTGAGCGTAAGTGTGATTTCATCGTGAGTATATACATGTAGTGATTATGCCGTAGACCACAAAAGAAAGCAAGTGAATGTCTGTAGAACAAAAAGGCAAAGTCTAAAGTATATTGTATGTTGGCTAAATCAAAAATGCCAGAATTAAATCCAAGTAACTCAAATCAACATCATGATGACATGACAGATAGTAAAGAATACAATACAGGGTTGATCATTACGTCATAAACCCACTAAAGGAGCGAAAAGAAAGAAAAGAAAAGAAAAGAAAACACCATGCGTGATAATTATCCCGACCATCACCTCACCGACTAGAGCACATTATCCTCTAGCCCTGTCAAGGCTCCGGATACAGGCCATTCCAACCCCTTGGGACTTTGTACGTTTTTCGGGGGGAAGTGGGTTGATGCTGTCGACATCTTGCGGCCTTCGTGTCCTTTGTTTGTCGCCGTGAACCCGCCAGGTAATGGCAATGGCGGAACGGCTGGTGGTGGCGGACTGCGCATTAAGAGATCGCTACGGCTGCCCAAACTTGGATGAGCACGACGAAGAGCAGGGCGTCCCATCCCTCGATGACTAGGCATACGTGTGGCCGGGGGCCCAACCGAGACTGAAGAGCCACCAGGATATGAAGTGGGCGATACAATGAACGGTCTACGTCCACGTTCATCATCGGGTTCAGAGACAACCCCTCCTTCTTCATCACTAGTGACTTCATGAAGCATTGAAATACTGGGATGAAGACCAGCTGCCGCACTGGGCGACGTCACACTCCGAGCGTGAGCGGCAAAATGACCGTGCCCATTACTATGGCCAGGGCCGTGGTGGCTACTGGGCATAAGGCCACCAGCTGTGCCGGGTCTCTGGTGTTGAGGCTGCTGCATAGGCGAAGGGGCAATGGGAGCGAAAGCTCCTGGAGTCATGGCCCCAACGGCGAAACCACCGGCAAAAGATGAGCCATTACGAGATGCCTGCATCATAGGAAGTACTGTCTCTTCATAAAGTTGAGCACCCGCAGGCACAGGCTCATCTCCGAGCATGCTAATATGAGGGCTAGTGTCCATGTCCTCAAAGAAGTCATCCAAAGAATCCAGCTTAGTAACCAGATCGCCCATGACTGATCCGGCATGGCCACCGCCATCCTCAGAAAGCATGGTGCCAGTACGATCCGGAGGACTGAAGAAGCCGTAGGCAAACTCATCGGCTGCAAAAGACACATTTGAGGTAGGCGGAAGTTGCTGGACGGATACTGGCTGCGATGAAGTCGATTGCGCGTCCGCAGCAGCTTGGCAAGTGTAAAAGACCGAATGGATGTTTGACCGGGTCGTCTCAGCACGTTTAGCAGGGACGGGAATGGCCCAGCCGGCGGCATCCGGGATACCGAAAAGTGACGGCGTACGAGCATATTCACGACCAGTCATACCACGAGCACTACCAGGATGGACCATGGACATTCTTAGATGAGCCTTGTCCAAATATCCAGGTTGCTGATTAGCCATGGTCAAGGCCATACTATGATCAATGACACGCAAAGCATCCATGCAGTATTCAGTTTGAAGTAGACGAAGAACTGGAGAGACTAGATCTGGTCCATGACTAGCAATCTCAGGTTTGCGAAGATCGACTGACGAGAGAACCACACATAGTATGTCGACAGTTTTCAACTTGACCCATGGCAGAGCATTAGTTAACATGCCCATCAGAACCACCACAATCTCAAAGTCCAAGGCTGGCAGGAATGCATCAGCCAAGGCAGGATATATCGAAGAAAGGAAATCGTTCGCTGAAGGATAAGTCCCGGCAATGTACGCGTGAAGTGAGGCCGAAAGCGCAAGATGACCGGCATCTTCGGCTGAGGAAATGATGGTATTAACGGCCGAGTTCACATCGGGCTCCAGATTCATGGGAGATCCAGGCTCGCGTTCATCGAGGATATGAAGCAGACGCGGCAAGTTACCAAGAACAAAATAAAACAAACGAGAGTCATCGCCAACAAGAGGGCCAGAGGGCAATGCCACAAGATCATTGAGGATAGCTAGAGTCGGCATCATGCAGGTTGAAGACCGGAAGCCCTTGTAGAGCAATGAAGCAAGTCCATTAAAAACACCATCCCACTTTTCGGGGCAACCATCAAGCATCATGCTATGAACAGAGGGACTAGTCAGGTCAACCT
This sequence comes from Ambrosiella cleistominuta, assembly GCA_017139545.1. Taxonomy (NCBI): domain Eukaryota; kingdom Fungi; phylum Ascomycota; class Sordariomycetes; order Microascales; family Ceratocystidaceae; genus Ambrosiella; species Ambrosiella cleistominuta. The sequence goes on along the minus strand of JABFIG010000021.1, from coordinate 156,184 downwards.
TGACAATATACTGTTTCAATATAGCCAGTGCTTCGCGGAACTCGGCTTCATTAATACTTTCTAGACAGGCACATGTAGTCCAGAATAGTTGGGGTAATCCTAGAAGGTCTTCAGTATTGAGCTTGGTGATCAGAGCGGTCAGCGTAGTCAAAATTTCCATCGCAAAAGTCTGGATTTCAGCATCATCATCGGCTGCTGTGTTAGACAGACGAGCGAGCATATCAGCAAGCATGCCAGCATCCAGACCGGTGAAGATGCATCGGAATATTTGGAAAGACCTGCAAGCCAGATGCCGAACAGGACATGAGGTGGCCCATTTCAATGATAGCCTGGCCCAGGAATCTTTAACTCCCGGGAAAGCAATTTCGAAGATGGGGACTATGTGAGCAGCCAGACCTTCCATTGCCGGGGGAACATTATGAGTCCCATCACGACCGTTGCCATTGTTGTCCTCATATGCCCAGACAACTGATGTATCATTACTACGAATATCTGAGATCAGAGTAGCGGTAGAGGCTCTCATGGGGGCCGAGAGTGAAGAGCCATAAGGAGCCAGGACCACAGCCTGGACGAGGTGTACCAACATGCGGCGGGCGTGTTCTTGAACAACTGGAGTATAGTGATCCCAGAGAACAGTGACAACTTGCAAAAGAACCGGAATATGCTCTGATGCTAAACACACGCCAGATATTATAAGATCGGTAAGCAGAATCGGCGAGAGCTGCCCAAGAGAAAACCCAGCTTGCTTGTTGCCGACAGGAAGAACCTCGCTTAAGTCAGCACAATATGGGAATAGCTCAATGTCTGCAATGGGTGGCGGCATGGCTGAGAAACGCTTCTCACCAGGGACCATGGACTTAGGCGTGATGTACTGCAAGAGAAACCCAATAGAGTTGCCCGGAGTGGCCAGAAAGACCACAATTTGCTTGACATACTTGACGAAATTCTGTTCGCCACGTTCAAGACACAATGACATGACAAAACTAAGAATGATGATGGAGTTGGTATTCGCAGAAAGGCCCGAAACCAAGGCCAACCAAAGAGCACGCACATCGTCTTCAAGTAGGTCACCAGCCCGCACCGTTATTTCCATCAAATTAGCCAGAACGACATAGGAAGCCGGGGATGGGCCACCCGCAGCCTCGTCGGTCAGTTCAATAACAGAAAGCCAGGGAATGACAACTGCGACTAGGCTTCTTTGCTGTTCCGGAGTAGTCATCTCTTTAAAGACAAGTGCGAAGTCGGAGAAGACTTGCACTGCTAACTCAGAATGGGTGTGAGCAAGACGACTGCTAATCTTCTGCTGAGCCTGCTTGTAGAGGGCCGGAGTACAATCGGCAATGTTGATGACGCTGTAGTCATACTCGGTTGACGGTGCATCCACGGCGGTTGTGGGCAGAGACACTGCATCAGTGTCAACAGGCAAAGTGGTCTCGTCGGTACCAGACTCATTGTCACGGGGCTGGAATAGACGCAAGAGGTCCACAGCACGAGAGCGGATACTAGCCTGTTCATGACCAAGGGTCCAGAGACAAAGCATAAGCACCTTGTAAATCTTGTGTGGATAGTCAGGAGTATCAAGCAGCACTTCTGTGATGACTGTGAAGTAGCACTCCAGAACCTTGACGTGGTCGATCAGATAGCAGCGAGAGATGCAGTGTTCTAGAAGAGAGGGGAACTCCGCGTTGTGTTTGATCAAGTTGCCGAGAGCCCGACGACCGATGGCATTCGTCCGATCACTACCAGAATTGAATACAGCATCGATCCAAGCCATGAGGCGTGGAGGATGGAACTGCAGAACAGCACCACCCTCAGTGGTGATACTAATTGGCCCAGCACAAAGTGAAGCCATGGCATTCAAAGCAGAGTAGCGAAGATTCCGCTTCTCATGTTCCAAAGCAGACCTAAAAGCTGGTTGTTCCTGGGGCAATTTCTTGGCGATAAGCATCCGCTGCATCTCTTCCTCGCGAACTTTGATCTGAACTTGGTTTGGCGAGCAGCCACACCAATCTTCCATCAAAAGGAATGCTGACTTGCGTGTTTCGAATGTCATCCACCGAGAAGGATCGGGGGTCCTGTTGATACACGCAAACAAGTCCTCCATCAAGCCACAGTAATGCTGGCGCAGTGTCAGGAAAGACCAATCCAACTGAACCTCCCCATCCATCAGGAACAGCTTCAGCTCCTTCGTATAGGCCATTAGATTCTCAATTATCTTCTCGTCAGTATAAGCAGCGTACTCGGTTCCCAAAAAATGGGCTGTTAACCGGTAAACATGTGTGACTGACGTCCGAAGTAAATCAATCTTGGGATTCCGCCGAGTAGCATTGTTGGCACGATTATGGATCCTAGCTCGTGCATCTTCGTTGCACTGTTTGATGGAACTCTCTAGGACCTCCAAGAGACGGCGGTATAAATTAATGTTGATGTTACCGATTGAAATAACTACTGACTCTCTGATGCGGTCCGATGTGGCACTCAACAGTGGCAGGAGGTGCCTGAAGAGGTTACGGGCATTGAATACAGAGTCCTGCTTGTTCTTATTCGCGGATCCTGCCGGGCCGCTAGAACTAGTGTTCTGGGTGGATGCTGACCCTTTGCGGACATGGCTGTGACTGAGACTAGACCCTTGATTACCTTGCCCCTGTTGGGATGGTCCGTAAATGTGGAAGGTCGCGGTAGACGAAGCCGTTTCAGTGTCACTCATAGTTGTACAGGCAAAGATCAAGAACAGCTTCCATTGCTCAATCGTGCTGTCCTGTGGTCCTTGAGGAGTGCGTGCTGACATGGGACCAGTTGGACCTCCGAATGTCTTAGAGCTACCAAGATCAGTACTGCCGCCAGAATACGGCATGCGTGGAGGCTCTGCCATCTCACAAATGATAGGATACATCTGGGTAATACGATTGAATATGACATCACTACCAATCATGACAGTGAGAGGACATTTTTCATTGATAATGCGGACGAGATTAGGGAACACTTTAACCCATAATTGAGAATCATACACCGCATGGTCATCCGATGTGCATAGCTCTAATAGGGCAGAGTAACTACTACCACTCTGCTTACCCCGTTGCAGCCGACTTCTTTCGGCCACAGAAAGGCTATCCAGATCCAAGCTCATGATGTCATCGGCATAGCGTTCCATAATGTCAATGAGTCGTGAAGAGCCTCTCTCCTCATCTTTTTGATTAAGTTTTGGATCAACCTTGCCCAGAACAGCATCGAATTCCTTGATCAATTTCAAGACCGTTATGGCAAAGTTCCGGACACGCCGAGATTGCGAAGATAGGAAGAACAAGCCATGGCTTTCTACGGTGTCAACTTCTGCCCATGCAGAGTTGAGGCCCGGGGGCAATCCCTTGAAATCAGTACCGTTAGGGCTTAAAGGATTGTTTTCTCCACTAGCAATGGCCTCCGCAGCTTTGTGCTCATACTCTTCAATACGGGTCCTGATTTCCTCGATCCATGCCTTCAAAAGCTCCACATATAACCGCAGTGTACTTTCAATATGGCCTGGGCCAAGCATGCCACCGTCGTTCATGGTAGAGTACCGATCATCAAAATTAAAGATAAACCGAGAGAAACTCATACGAACTTGCTGTGCGTGTGACTGTTGGGCAATAGCTTTGAGTGAGGTAGCAGAAGCTTCAGCAATTGCTGAATTTACATGAGCTGTTCCGGTACAAAGAAGTCCAACCACACGGTTGAAGGGGGTAGCAGGTGACAAGCACCGAGGTAACGCTTGTATGCATACATGCAAAAGCTCATAAAACGTTTGCTTTTGCTCACCTATAGTCATATGATCCTCACGACGGCTAAAATTGAAGGTCTCACTCATGGGTGTCTTCGGCCCTGTGCCACTGAACTTTTCATCCAACACGGCTTGTCCACCAAATGTGTTATCACACAGCATGGTGATTTCACTAAGGACATGGCAGAATCGGACATAGAGATCACGGGTTTTTGGTTCCAACATCTTAACGTTCAAGGGTTTGATTAAGGTCACCTCGCGAGCTTTGGGTGCTGCTGGTGGTTGGGCATACTGACCCTGGGCCCGGTTAGACGCGGAGAAGGATGATGTTGGTGACGTCGGAATTTTCTCGAGTGCCGATGGAGGCGGATAGTAGTGGGGAAATTCGGGGCATCCAGCTTCACCTTGTTCCAAGTCCGAGATGATGGCAAGAAAAGCTTTGATACCTATCACCATACGATCAGGATCGAGTTGCTCAATCTTGATGTCTTTACGAGTGAGGAAGATGTCTGCGCTGACTAAAGGCAAAATAATATGTTTGATGCAATGCTCGGGCATTTTGTAGCCGATGATCCGAATGATCAATATTATAGGGTCGGCTATCAAATAATCAGATGCAATGATACTCCGCTTTACCGGAGTCAATACCAGTTTCATGAGCTCATCAAGCCTTCGAGTGATGTTGGCAGGGATGTCATTACATCTGTATAAATAGGTCCAGACCAGTCGGGCAATTACTTGCAAAGAAATACACTTGGTATACCGATCTTTAAATTTGGGGGCAAGTGGCAGAACTAATTGGGACCATTGTGAGTTGAACGTTTCGGGAGGCGACACACATAGCATTGTGGCCGTCAATGGAAATGCTGATGACCAATGTCGTGGCTTTGGTAGCATTTGAGCTAATCTTGTGCCTACACATCCAAGTACCTCACCCCATTTTGGATGTGAAAAGTCCGAAGTAGCCGCAGAGGCCGCAATAGGCCTTATAAGCAGATCGAAGACCTGACAGAACGCAGTTTTTAATCTGGATCCATGAGAGTCTTTGAACAATCTGCCCATGGCAATGAGAAAACCGCACGATTGCTCCCAAGCTTCAGGCGGATTCCGCTTAATTTTGAGATACTTCATGCCCCATAGTACTAACTCCATCTTCCCTTCAATATCTCTGGCTGCAGCTGAGTTTGGACTCTTGGATGCTAGTTCACGCATAGATTTATCAATGTCGGCCAAAAACCGGCTGGTAACATTCCGGAAGTTTATGTCGCTCATCTGTCCCAAAAGAAGCGCAAACATGTTCCAGTTAGCCATCTTCAAAGGTGAGGCAATAAGCTGATCCGGATCTGCACTTTTGAGTTGGCCAAAGATGATAGCTTCAAGCTTATCCTCAGTTTCTGGTGTGATAGCAGCCACAGAACTTTGTTTGGTGATTTCGAGTAGTATGCGACACAGTATGTAGATGGAAACCGTGGCTTTTCGATCAGCCTGGGCGATGAACTCATAACGGGCCGGCACAGCATGGTGGGCGTCATTGAGAGCCATTGAAAACATGTGATTCACAGGTTCCGTGTTTCGGCGTTGAATCCCCATTCCGGGATGCATCTGAGGAGCATTGGATCCGGTGACGTTGCGAGCATGTTGCAGATATGCTCGGGCTTCCGCAGCACTATCACTCTTGTGCTTCCTCCAAAGCATCATAAAGTCAATTACGGGCTTTGGTCGGTGGGCGGCGATATGCCCGCAGGCTTTGATGGCATCATCGAACACTGGATCCACCCCAGGACCACAAATCTGATCGATTAGGGGCTCTGGTTCGTTGGGATCAGTCAAGCAAATATTAAGCTTGGCCTCTGCATGCTGAATGAACTAGACAGAATAATTAGGTTAGTATGAAAGGCCTATTATTTGACAAGTAGCTCATGAAATATAAGATTCATGCTGCAATCACGCATCTCTAAGTGCATGTGAAGTCGGAAATGTCGTACAGTTGTTATAAGCACGTGACGGGCATATTCCGTCATAGGATCACCAACGCTTTGTGACCCTTGAGCATGGTGTCGGGAGGAATGAGACTGGTGGTATGTATGATCTCGTCGTGATTTGAGACTCAGTCGACGTTCCGGTTTGCGAAGTCCTGGATTTCCTTCTCCATCTACATTTCCGCCCATCGGGGTTGTCATTGATAGCGCTGCTGAAGACCCATTCCCTGAGGTTGGGGGGCGTGACTGTGCCTCTGGTGAAAGAATTGGGTTTTGGTACATATTTGGGGCGGCAGTGGCAGCAGCAGCCTGAGCCGCCTGTACTTCTTCCATGCGGTCGGCTATCAGGGCTGCACCGGCTGCGGCGATTATTTGTGGACTAAGAGGACTGGAAGATGTGCTGGCGAGACTACCGTTGCGCGAGTGCTGAATTCCATTGACGATGGATGTTTGACGGTGATGGCCGTAGCCTGCGCTACTCGCCTTGGCGGTCCCTGTACTACCCGTATACGATGCAGTTTTGTGCGTACTGACACTACTTCCGCTGCTAGTACTGGCGATACTTATGGTATTTCCGAAGACACTGTTGATGGATAGATTTTGTGTGTGCGAATATGGCTGTGCGGATTGAGGTGATAGCGGATTGTCGAGTGAAGAATGTCGAGAATGTGAACGTGAGTTTGAGTAGCTACGACTATGTGAAGCAGAGGCTGATCTGGCGGATGGTCGCAATGAGACAGGAGATGATAATGGTTCGCTTTGGAGTACTTGGTGTTGAAGATATGGAAGAGGGTTGTCGGTCGAAGTTGTGGCAGCTGCAACGGCAAGAGTGCTGTTGTCGTTCAGATTGTTCGGGTTGTTGGTACTGGAGGAATCACCAGATGACGGTAGAGGTAAGGATTGTTCTGCAGTTGGCAAGGCGAGTGCCAGGGACGAGGTTTGGTGTCGCAGTAGTGACTGGGATGTGGGCTGTGGTGATAACAGGGCAGTTGGATTTGAAGCGGAAGCTACATCTGGAGTAGCGGATAGCGATGACGGTTGCGCTGGGTTCTCAATGTTTGGTACAAGGTCCGAGCCCCAGTGAGCTTGAGCGCCAACTTGCAGAGCTCCCGCTAGAGTTACAGTTGCAATGGCTGTTGGAGTTGCAGATGCTGCAACTGGTTCGGTGGTTGAGACTGCAGCAGAACCAAACAAGCCAGAGGTTGACTCCGGCATATATGACAAGGGTTTGGGCTCAATATCGAAGGAAAATGAGGTGAATGCTTCGGTCAGCGCTGCGGTAGATGTTGCGGGAGAACCGGAGGGATGGGATCGACCGGGGGCGGGGGCTGGGTGGGGGCTGCAACTCTGATTTCGACTGTGCAAACGTCGAGGACGGTTGGACATATTTCTATGCGGACTTGATGCATGAGAAAAAGATTGTGGATACAATCGATGCGGTGGAATTTGTTGCGTCTCGTGTGAGTTTATTTGAGGTGGGATCTGACTATATGAAGGCGGAATTGCGGAAGCTGTTTCATACCCGGACGTCTGATCGAGACCTAATATACGATCGTGTTCAGACTCTGGCTTATCTTCCTCTTCCAGTCTTGTCATTGGATGTGGTTCAAATTTGAAAGGTTCTGATAAAGAGTTATACGGCATCTTCGGAGGAGCTGATGGTGATAATACATGTTAGCGGGGGCTGTGTTGAACACCGAGGCTTTGACTTCACGGGGTATGCACGCATCACGGCCAGGATCTAGAACAACTAGGCTCTCATGCGCGCGTGGTTTGATAACATCAATGGTATAGCACAGAACTTTTCATCAGAAGGGGTTGCAGAACTGAAGGTAGGCTTGAACCTGCAGTGATCGCATGCATCCCGGGCCGCATGTCAAGTCAACCCAATCCCACCTTGAGACTGATGTTGAATTGTAGATTTCCGAAATGGTGATTCAATTGCTTAAGACACATGCAACACTCCAGCTAGAGCCTGCATCATGAGTCCACACAAATATTACTTATGCGAACTACTTAGCCTGAAAGCTTCCGCATTGATTCCACGGATCATTTCTGGGGTTATGAATACAATTTTAAGGGTGCATGTTGGAAGCTCTGCAGCAGGACATAGAGAACAAAGCCCATTTTGAAATGGAGCTATAGCCCAAGTCTATAAATGTGTTGGTGCATCAACACACGAGTATGTATGTATCAACATGTACCCACTCCATAGGCTACAGTCTAGTAACCTGTGAGAAATTTCAAGGGTTGGGGATGCCTATGAGCTTCACGCACTGAAGATAATGCATAAATTAAACAGATGGAATATGCATAAATATATAAAGCTGTCATCGGCAACTTCAAACTTACCCATGTTTATTTTCAATGTTGCATGACCTTCCAGATCATGGTCGGCCTAGTAGATCTTACCAAAGACAATAGAGTCGTCTTGGAGGCTGTGAAAATTGGTCGTTCAGGCAAGAAAGTGACGTCGTGAAGGTCAGTACATAGAAATACTTTTCAAGAGGATTGTGAAGCTAATCATCTATAAGCTAAAAATGATACCAGTATATTAGCTCAGTGGCAATATATGAACTGGCAGTGTCGACCAGATTGTAATGCGATATAAAAGACAAAGTCGATCTTGTGAGTGTCAAAACGATAGGCCTCAGGTCGAAAGAGAGACGTCGGTCGGTCAAAAAAAAATCAAAGGTGTTAAAGCGTGTATAATATTAGATGATAGATCTGGATTTTGGTTTTCAAGTATGGATAATGACTAGATGTGACTAGATGATAGTCTGCTTTGAACAAAGAAAATTGAAGGACGCGCGTTGTTTAGAGTCGTAAACGAAGGGTCTGTTCGTAGTGGTAGACAATCAGAAAAATGTCAGAAAAATGGCGAGGCTGTACTATTGCTCAAGCTTTGTTTGAGTAAGCTGTGAACATTGATCATGTAAAATCAAGTAAAGTAATTTCTATCCAAAAAGTGATATGGCAAATATAGTGATGGAGAGGAAGAAACTCTCAGAGAAGCGTCTTAGAGAGAGATAGAGAGAGAGATGAGATGATTTCATTGATAGTTCAACATCAGGATCATGAACGTGGAGGATCATGACTTCAAAACTTCAGAAATCAATAATTCAAGATATTGATTGTTTAAATACGCCAAAAAAACGCCTTCATGTTGCCCATTTCGAGCTCAGTTATCCCTAATAACAACGGATCGTAAATATACAAGTATATATCTACTAGGCCTCTAAAGTCGGACACATTTCGTTATCAATGGTTGATCGGGTTGATCACTGCTGTGCTGTGAAATCCTGAAAACTCTAACCGCAATGGTAAATATTTTAGCGCTAAAGTGTTCTTGAATGTGTGTAACCCTACTGATTTTTTCAGTGTAATGTTTATTATTTTTTATATTAGGGTCAGATGAAATGGATTGGCATCGGACGAGCCTGCTGCTTATGCCCAGTGTGATCATGAAATTAGTTTAATGTGATTTGGGGCACTAACATAAAAACAAATAGTACAAGTTTTGAATTGACTGACCGAAAGATCATGACAAAAAAATACAATATCATCTTCAATATTCGTAGAGCTACAAGTAAAGGTACTACTAAGCCTTAGATTCTAATTGATAACTTCTTTGATCAAGTGAAGTTAGGGTTTCATGATTCTGGATCTCAGCATGACTTAAAGGCCTACATTTCAAACTATATACCTTCCACCTTTTATTATTCTGATCTCTTCTTATTTAGAGCCCAGAGATAACATAACCCAAGAAGAAAAAGTTTGCAAATTTCCTTGTTCGTGTCAGTTTCTGTTAAAGTGTAATGTGTGGGCAATTAATGAAACCTTGGTCTGTAAAAACTGACCAAATCATGCTGATACGAATAATTTGGGTGCATTTCCAGACAACAGACTTGTTTATTGTAAGTAGTTGCCACAAGCAGTGACTGGTTTGGCATGTTGATTGCAATAAATTTAGAAGCATCATGCTTTGCGACAAGCACGCGGTTTCCTTTCCAGAATTTTATGGTTGATCAGTGATTTAGTCTGTTCTGTTGAGCGTCCATAACACTGACTATAAGGTCCCCGTAATTCGGCCGCCCAAGTGTACATGTGACTGTGGTTACATTCCGCCGGTATTCAACAATTCCAACGAACGTAAGGAATATGCCGAGATGTAAATAGGATATGTGAACAGATATCATGAACACTAGCCACGCATCACCAAGACAAGGGCTTGAAGACACGCTGCATCAACTCTGCCCGGCAGAAGATATCACGGCTCATTGTTGTTTGTCTTTACTGCATGAAAATATCAGGATATGTATCAAAATTGATGGAATTTCACTTGGCGGAAATTGCACGTATAGTATATAGGACGTCTTATGTCGCCTCTCGCATCAGTTCACTCATACCATATCTGCTTCTTATAGTAATCCATCGGTCATACGCTGCCAGTTACCAGGCGTCTTGTTCCATCCCAGATTCTTTGGCTTCTTCTTCCCAAACCAAGCCCGGCGGAGTTCGACCTGCTGTTATAAATGTGGGTTGTTGGTACTATGATTCTTGGCCAATCTTGTTCTTTTCCCAACAAATAGTAACTTGTGTTTTGATGTCCCTTTTGTTACTAGATAAGATTTTGGGGCCCAAACTGACCTTATTGACGAACCAGTCTGAATAATCAGTGTTCCTCAATCCGGCTCTGAGTTTCTTCAATCCAGTTCCTTATTGGGCTAGGATTGCCCTGGAGTCGCTCAACCTCGCTATCAGATTAGTGTCATCCAGTGTATGGTCCGCTGACACTTAAGCCTCACTTGCCACTAACTGTCAATCCTACAGGCTCCTGGACTACGTTTTTCTAGCGCTTCCTAGGCACTGTAGCGCTATCTCTGCGCTAATTCAACCAGCTATCGCCATCGTCAGTTTTGCCAGTTTAAGACCCGCACCTCGTTTGATCACACAGAGGCACCCATACTACAGACAGCCCCTTCCTAGCCCTAAATCTAGCATCATCCACCCGCTATCTCGTTTTGGTATCCCGAAATCTGTGGCGTGCAGAAATACTTGGGGTCCGCGCTTGTTTGTCCTTTTTTTTTTTTTTTTTAGGTTCCCTCTTGTGTGTTCCGGGTGTCGTGTCTTTGTCCTGTTTCCGCTCCGTTGAAACGGCCGATTTCTTTTTCTTCTCGACATCAATCGGTTGCCAGGTCCGCCCACCGGACTTTATACCCTTCCATCATCCCTCGGATCGGAATATCTCTCGCTTTTGTCCACCCTCGGACTTTTCTACCCCTTCTATCGTTTTTTTGCAGACACTCTTGACTCGCTACTGCGCAACCTCGCATCACCTGCCCGTCCACCGACTGAACACACACGACCACCCCCACAATGGCTGAATTAGATGTCCTAGACCTTGTGGTCCTGGCCACTATTCTGCTGGGAACGGTAGCTTACATGACCAAGGCCAGGCTTTGGGCCAAGACCGTTGACCCTTATGCTGCCTCCGCAGCCAACGCCGCGCGCTCGGGTAAGACCCGGAGCATCGCCGAAAAGCTGGAGGAGTCCGGCAAGAACTGCATTGTTTTTTATGGATCTCAAACTGGTACTGCCGAGGATTTTGCTGCTCGTCTTGCCAAGGAAGGGAAAAGTCGTTTCGGTCTCGAGACCATGGTCGCTGACTTGGAGGATTATGACTATGATACTCTTGACGCTGTACCTAGCGACAAAATCGTCATGTTTGTGCTGGCTACTTACGGGGAGGGTGAACCTACGGACAACGCTGTCGACTTCCACGAATTTATTAAGGATGAAAATGTCGAGTTCTCCGAGGGCTCTACTCCTCCCCTGGACAACCTAAATTACGTCATCTTTGGTCTTGGCAACAACACCTATGAGCACTACAATTTCATGGTCCGCCATGTCAATAAGCTACTTACTGGACTCGGTGCCCACCGTATTGGTGATGCTGGTGAAGGTGACGACGGTGCCGGTACCATGGAAGAGGACTTCCTCGCCTGGAAGGAAGGCATGTGGAAGGCTCTCGCTGAGAAGATGAACCTCGAAGAGCGTGAGGCCGTTTACGAGCCCGTGTTCACTGTTACTCCCCGTAGCGATCTGACAACTGCTGACGACAACGTTTACCTCGGTGAACCCACTGCCGCCCACTTGAAGGGTGAAACTAAGGGTCCCTTTAATGCCCATAACCCGTACATTGCCTCTATCGTCGAATCTCGTGAGCTGTTTAACGCCAAGGATCGTAACTGTCTGCATATGGAAATCGATATTAGTGGCTCTTCTCTTCATTATGAAACTGGTGATCACATCGCTGTGTGGCCCTCCAACCCCGGACTTGAAGTTGAGAAGTTCCTTGACATAATCGGTCTTTCTGATAAGCGTAACCAGGTCATTGCTGTCAGACCCATGGAAGTTACTGCCAAGGTCCCCTTCCCTGAGCCTACTACCTACGATGCTATTGCCCGCTATCATATGGAGATTTGCGCTCCTGTTTCTCGTCAATTTGTTGCTACTCTTGCAGCTTTTGCTCCTACTCCTGAGTCCAAGGCTGAAATGGCCAAGCTCGGTAACAACAGAGACTACTTCCACGAAAAGACCCAGGATAACTACTTCAATATCGCTCGTCTCTTGGCTCACGTGTCTGGCGGCCAGAAGTGGACTAAGATTCCCTTCTCTGCTTTCATTGAGGGCCTGACCAAGCTCCAGCCCCGTTACTACTCCATCTCATCATCGTCCTTAGCTCAGCCTAAGAGCATCTCCATTACTGCTGTCGTTGAGTCTTTCCCCATTGGAGTTCGTCAGGCTGAGGATAAGTTTCGCGGTGTTACCACTAACTACCTGCTCGCCCTGTCTGATAAGAAGAACTCCACTACTGAGGCTGGTGCCTTTGGTCTTACCTACGAAACTGATGGTCCCCGCAACAAGTATTCTGGTGCTCGTCTTCCTGTCCACATTCGCCACTCCAACTTCAAGATGCCTTCTGATCCTTCTAAGCCCATAATATGCATTGGTCCTGGTACTGGTGTGGCCCCCATGCGTGCCTTCATTCAAGAGCGCGCTCACCAGGCTAAGAATGGCGAGGATGTTGGTCGTTCAATTCTTTTCTTCGGGTGTCGTAACCGCACTGAGGACTTCCTGTATGAGAAGGAATGGGAGGTATGTTTTCTTCCGTGACGTCTTGCATTCTGTGTCGCCCACCACCAACTCCGACATGTGTCACTAATTCGTTTTTTTCACTGTAGGAGTACAAGGAAATCATGGGTGACAAGTTTGAGCTCATAACCGCTTTCTCCCGTGAAGCTGATAATAAAGTTTACGTCCAGCACCGTCTCCGTGAGCGTGCTGATGAGATCAACGGGTTGCTATTGAAGAAGGCCAACATCTATGTCTGCGGCGATGCCGCCAACATGGCTCGTGAAGTAAATACTGCCTTGACTCAGATCATTGCTGAGAAGCGCGGTATCTCAGAGGCCAAGGCCGAGGATATTGTCAAGGGCATGCGTGCGTCTAGTCAGTACCAGGTAATTTCCATCCAGAATTTCGGTGTGATATTCTTATTTTACCAGCGAAGTGGTGATATATTTAGATCTTGAAATATCCCGCCTTCATTTACTTGATGTAGTTTGCTAACATTGATGACAGGAGGATGTCTGGTCATAAACTATGTCCTATATCCGTGTAGCAATCTCGTACTAGATCGCACACTTAAAACGTTTCTTTTTGTATCCCCTAGTAAGTATTACTGCATAATGTTTGGGCTTAAAATCAAGCACTTGGTACATAAGGACCTGCCAAATAAAGGCGATGTTAGATGAATGAAGTATAATGGGAGTTTATTTGATTACCTTGAGAATCTTGCTTGAAAACGTTTTTGTTGGTGTTATTGGATTGCGTGTTCGTCTTCATCTCGATTGTTTCTGGTTGTCACTGTTTGGCTGACAAACTGATTGGGTGTGCAATCTAAGATGTAGCCTTGTGTCCATATTGTATATAAAAAACCAATAATATAGATGTATAGATTTCTTGTCCAATCCTTGCTATATCGTGGTGATAAATCTCGAGCTTGTATTCTCAATCTTATTATTTATGAGGCCCACCGCCCCTAGTGATTATATTGGAAAACAATACCACATTTGTACCCGCCATTCTGACTCGTTCGGGACTCATCGGGAGTCCGGTTGACATTCCGTTACCATTCAGGACCTTGCCTGAACTGGCCTTAATTTACCAGGGGGTCAGATGACTAAGCGCAAATTATCATCACCTCTCACAACCTGACCACCATAGAGCCACTGAATTGAGGACCAGACTATCGTCAATCAAGAGATAGCAAGAACACATCAGGTAGTCTAGAGGCTTCCTCATATGCGTCAAATAACCAATTTGGTATCAACTTGCGTCTTCACGCTAGTCGGTGAGCTGCGAGCCCGGATAGTGTTCTTTCTCTGCTCAAGTTACAGAAAGTGGGTCTATATCTGGATTTGAGTATTATAAGAAGGTACGGTAGCACAAGCAACTTCCATCATTACCCCAATAGGGAATGTCCCCTTAAGCTTCCACACGTTCTCTCAGCATCTGCTACTGCACTACATCTACCGTTTTGCTTCATTTTCCCGGCGTAACTCAAAAATTCCGGACATGCATCAGCCGTCTCTTAATTAACATCTGTCGCTGTAGTCTGGTTTCTTGTATTGTTATATTAAATGGTCTATTAACTGCATGACGGGATTTTTTTGTTACCTTCCCGAAGTGCCGCTTGTCGTGGAAATTGCCGTCCGGGTGCTTTCTGCATTGGCGGAGGCAAGAATCACCCGACGCAGCCACCTTCCGAAAATATAACAGTCACTAAATGGGGTTTGGAAGGTGCCTCCATAATTATGATCCAGAGCGGAACCAAATCTTAATAGACAGTGTCAATTGTTTTGGAACCAAGCGGCTATCAATTTCGATCTGATTCTTTCTTTTGAACAGTTAGAAGAATTCAAGTTTCAAAGATCTTACCCTTCAATGCCGTGAATGTAGGAGTAACTGACGCATCTGTACGTGATGTGGTGTCTCCTGCTTTAACATAGGGTGAAATCGTACAATAACAGCAGAGTAAATCCGTAGTGGCCTATGCTGCTGAGTTGTTAAAATCAGGATCAGCGACTGTCCTCTACTCCCGCAAGAGTGTGCAGTGATGGATGATTTGTCCGACGTCCTGGACTCTTGATCTGCTTGTATCATACATAGGTGAAGCCTCATCATGGTGTCACCAATGTAATGGACGGAGTCTGTGCTTATGATTACTGTACGCCCATGTGTTGTCCGGATTGGAAAACATCTATAAAACTCACGGCTCGACAACCTCCGAGGCCGTAGATTTCTCTTCTTTCTCTGCAAATATCTATATACCTGCCAGTATAATTGGTTTGTGTGCCCTCGGCATTAGTACTCAGTGCCCGTAATCTCAATTGCCAGTGCCTTTATTCTTACCCGGACTCTTGTATATTTGAATTCATCATACCAATCGTTATCATTTGTAAATGCCTCATTTGTGCTTGCATTCATATAAGCAATTACTGACATCATCACAGACCATTACCACTCAATTTGCCATCATAGACAGGAGCTCACGCCATTCATACGTACATCGATTCTACTATTCAGAAACTTCTAGCTGCGCATACGTAAGTTCTGTTAATGTTTTCGTTAAGCCTGACTCCGGACGACACTAGTAACTGCCATTCCGTCATGTCTTTTGAAAAAGTGAAAGACCATGTTATGATTCCTTCAAATTTGGGTTAACCGCGAGGCTGCTATCTGAGAGAATAGATCGTGAGAATTACTGGAAGTTTTGCCTTACTCATCTGCCTAAAAAGTTTTGCTGCCCTGTTGCCTAGATATGAGACTCAAATCGTTCTCAGACATTAGCCATTTTTTGAAAAAAGTTACCTGACGCAGAGAATACCAGAATTAAGATTTGGTGATCAGCAAAAGTTGCCCAACATCGCCTTCTGAATTTGAACTTCAATATTGCAATCATCTGGCGGTATATCAACTTCACCAATTCACCACATCGTCACCACACTACCGCGACAATTCTATCAGCAGACAAATCGTGACCATAATCACATCGAAAACGAATACGTGGTCACCTGCCCTCTTCAAGGGCGATAATATTCTTCACGGTTCCATAGATACTGTTTGCGATCAAGTCATTGTGAAGTATTCTTGGGAAGTGTTGATGGGTAAGTCTCTAGCTTAAACGGACCCGGTACCTCCAGGTACTCTACTGGAACTCAACCATACTATCTGAAGGTGGATCCGGTGAGCTTCCTTTCTGTATCAACGGAAGGCACATGGTTGAAGGTAACCTGATTCCTTTGACTCTGGGTGGTTGGGAGATTAAGTGTACCTTCTTGGAGCACCATTTCTACTTATTAATGGCCCCGCTTTCCTTGGACACTTGCTCATGTTACCGACTGCTGCCGTCCCAGATTCGTCTATTTAAGGCCCCCTCTTCTGCCAGTTTTCTTTGTTCTAAACTCTCCCCCCTCCTCTTCTTTTCTCTCTGTATCAGCATTTCACACCTGTTCATTCCATCTTCTTTTTTCTACCTTCCGCTATTCACTTCTTTTCCGCGCATTGCGCTCTACTTTCTTTTCTCTTTCTACTCTTTTCACCTTTTCACTTTTTCACTTCGTTTTGACTAGCACCACCATTCTTCTTTTCGTTCCAGACCTTTGTTAAATTCCTTGGTCATTTCTTTTCCCACTTTGTTCATTCTGCTATCACATCCTTCGCTGTAAGTATTCTCTTCGGTCCTGAATAATTTCCGTTTGTCATGGACCGTTCATTTTCCTTCGATTCCATTCTTTCCCTTTCACACCACTCTGTCCCACCTCCTGGTTACGCGATTCTTCGAGAGCACTTTCGGTGACTATATGGCCATGAGTTGCCCTGTGATCGAGCTTTGTGTTTTAATCTTACTCGTACAACGATACTAATCTCACTGACTGGTATTTAGTTACGTCTTTCCGTCATCCGTCAAAATGTCCGACCCTCGTTCTCCTCAGCAGTTTTCCTCCGGTTCTCAATACACTCCCACCCCCGAAGGAGTTGGTCATGTTATCAACCAGATGGGTTCGATGAATATCGGGAGCGGCATGATACCTGGCCAGGTTTTCCCCGCCAGCAATCCCCCTTTGCTCTACATGCAGGACGGGCAGGTTTACAGTGTCGCTCCCACCGGTATGCCTCCTTCTGTTGGTATGGAGCACCATCTCCAGTATGCTCCCTACTCTTCTATTCCCGTCTCACACAGCAATATGGGTTATCCTATGATGCCTTACACCCCTGCCCGCGCCCACGGCGGCCGCGCTGATCGTGACGTTCCTGGTCTTGAGGAAGGCCGCCGCTCTTCCTACTCCACCAACGAATCGACCCCGGCCACACCCTTCTATAGTACCGGCCGCGAAGCTGTTGGTATCGTTGGTGTTGATCGTTCCGCCTATACGACACCGTCGCCGCACGCCGTCGTCTCTAAGCATCATTCCCCTGGTATGACAGATGCTGCCATTGATGCTCTTCTCGAGAAGGAGCCAGCTATTCCCAAGGCTGTTCCCGCCCTGTTCACTCCTCAGAGCCATGTCAAGTCTCTTGAACAGAGCCTTGAGAACCGCATCCCCGGAAACCGTAATGTCTACATCCGTGGTCTCCACCCCACCACCGATGATGAACTGTTGCTCAAGTACGCCGAACGCTTTGGGAAGGTAGAGACTTCCAAGGCTATCATTGACGCTAGCACTGGTGCTTGCAAGGGGTATGCATTCCCTTTCTTATACTGAATGTGTGACTTGTACTGACCTCTCCCAAGCTTCGGCTTTGCAAAGTTCTGTAATGTTGCTGATTCTGAGCGCTGCATCCGCGGATTCTTTCGTCTCGGTTATGAAGTTGGATTTGCTCGCGTGAGTATCTTGTTTCCGGTATATTATCAAGCATTGGTCGTGGCTAACCATTTTTGCTCCCATTGATAGGAGTCTTTCAACTCCCGCTTGAAGGCTGAAGGAGATGATCACTCTACTAACTTGTACATTTCCAACCTTCCTCGTCACTTTACCGAGACTGTAAGTTTCTCTTATTAGTGTGTTGTTTTTCCGGTTAAACTTTTCTCTGACCATCCTGCCTTCCACTCTTTAGGAACTTGCAAACATTTTCAGAGGATATACTATTATGTCCTCCAAGATTCTCCGCGACTCCATGGGAAACAGCCGTGGTGTTGGCTTTGCCCGTTTCGAAACTCGTGATATTTGCGACGAGATCATCCGCCAGTACAACGGCCACAGTCTCCCTGATCGCGATGGTGGCTCGACTTTGGTCATGAACATTCGTTATGCCGATACTCCCGCTCAGAAAGAGCTCAAGCGTGTCACCGCCGAACGTCGTCAGTTCCGTACCAATGAGTACAACCTCGGCGCCTATGGCACTCCTCATGTTGGCACCCCCGGCGGTCCCGGTACTGCTTTCACCATTGCCCCTTCGTACCGCCGTTCCAACCCTCCCGCTTCTGGAGAGTTCAGGTATGAGTTGCTCAGTTCTTTTCCGGTTCCAGTTAATATGTGCTCTAACATAATGTACAGTGGTGTCTACTCCATCAAGACCTCCGATTCGCCTACTCCGGGTTCGAACGCCAGCCATCCTCGCTCTCAACGTCGCCAGTAAGTGTCATGCCTCTTTTCTTTTGTAGATGTCTTGTGAATTCTGTTATTATGGCTTTCTGTGATACACTTCATTGCAAAATCTACAGCAAGCTTCGTGTGCTGTCTAACGTATGTCTTTCCACTGTAGCTCCGATTGCGCTGCGATCCTCTCGACCCCTTCTCCTACCAACAAGGACGACGCTATTTTCCTGAAGCACGAGATCGCCTCCGCTGTCGAAAGCACTCAATCTTCTCCCATCAAGACTAAGGTGGATGAGGCCCCTGTCCCCATTGCCGTCTAAGTGAATTGCGCGCACGCCATAATACCCGACATCTATGTTTGATGGATCGGATTTTGCGACGTCATGTGTGAGTTATCAAGTCGGTACCAAAATGAAGTGTAAAAAACAGTTTTCTGAGTTTTTCTATATCTATTAGATGGGTTATTACTCGAGTTATGCGTTTATTCTTAAGACTTGTTTGAGCATCGTTTGGAGTGGGTGGATAATCGAGACCAGGACTTAATTCACTTGGATCCTTGGTTGGTTCACTATCACCTTCAATAGTGTACTGGAAAAACTAAAAACTACGGATGGCGTTCTGGTGTTTCAGAGGCGTTGTAATTCTACATAACTAGACCGCGATGGTCATCTACTTTCTACACTTTGGTATCGATTTCGAGTGGTATTTTATAATAAAATAATCTCGCTTTCATGTTTATTTTAGTGACTCCTGCTTGTATCCACGTAGTCTTTTATGCAACGTTTGAAGCCACTTACATCGTTCTTGTTCTACTCTGCCGGAAAACTGATCTGGTCGACAACTCGCAACTGGGATACCAAAGACGATTAACAGAATTCGTCCTGTTTACCTGTGAAACTTTCTATATCAAAGGCCAAGGAGACCCTAAGAATATGGTAATTGATGGCGATGATTTACACCGAAAAATCAATCTGATGTGAAATTGTCGGCCATTTAACAATGATACCAGTTTGGTGCTGACTTTGTGGTGACTACAGTATCACTCTGTAAACACTCCGCTATAACATTCGGCCATTTCATCTTTGAATTAGTAATGTATGGCCGATCAATAGAAAACCCAGAAGGGATAAATGTGGAGATGTTAAAAGGGAACCATAGATGAGAGTCAAATGTATAATTCCGGCCGTCACAACATGTGAACAACAGCAATGTAATATTGACTGCAAGCATTCGCGAGGAGATTGGGAAACCTCAAAAAAGAGCATGGTGTACGTATGTGTGTATGTATGTTGTATGTCTATAGTGAGGGATTTTGTGATGAATAAAAGGGCTGGGCTAAGAAGAATGGCGGAAATTACAGGTGCGAACAAGGATTATGGGAGCGTGGGTGGACGTCATCGACTTTGGAAATGCGTCATGAAGTTTGAGTTTATGATGTGATTAAGCGTGGAAAGAAAGGGTTGAGGGTTGTTCCGTCGAGCATACCTTGAACTCAGAAAACCTTTCTTTGCTTTTAATTTCGATATTTTTCACACAAGTGTCCAAATATCCATATATATATATAGCTATAAAAAGGGGCTGAATAGCAAAGAACTCAAGATTCTGATATCAATCTTCAGCATTATCAAATATTCATGGCGATAACATCCACTCAAGCCGCCCCACTGCAATCTGTCAACCTGGCCCCGTTCAACCAATTAGCATTCCCCATTGCAGACCCCAGGGATCTGGGGTCTTCAGCACCCTGTATTTGACTTTGTTGACATATATAAAAGAAAAAGGGGAATCTCAATGCTGATTGGCTGCTTGTAAGTTGTCAATTCAGGGGAGTAATTGGATCCCTTTTTGTTTGATGTTATATAAGGCTATTTGGTTGGTTGGCTGGTCGGTCACAAACATCAATAGCAGCGGCTATCGATCTATGTACATTCAATAGATGATTGATACATTGGATTGAAAAATTCTTCGGGACGACATTTACCAAGAAGCTGATGATGATTTATAAGAGTAGACGCCTCCATGCCAAGTTCTGGTCTGCAAAGACGGTGATTGATAGATTCTAATGGAGAAATTTTACAAATTACCTATAAAAAAACAGAAGCGGCTAGAATTTCAGCAGGGTCAAATGCACATATGAATTTTGCTCCCCCTTCACTTTCACTCTCGGTATTATGTAGCAAATATGACGAGGGATATGGATTGTATATATTCAAGAGGATATCATGGTGAATTGTTTCCCAGATGCAGTATGGATGGAAAACAACAGGACTGAGAGCTTGGTGTTTAAGCGTCGCTGTGGTGAGTGAGGGGGGGGTTTTCTTATGGTGCTAAGATGATGGGATCGATGGTACAAACATAGGCGCTTGACCGTTGTCAGGAGTATTATAAGATACATGTGGAATAGGATGCTATTTAGAGACTAAGTAAATGTACGGTCGCAGTCGACCGCAGATAGATAACAGAAGGGAACGCCACAGTGGTTGGGTGCGGGGTAGGGACTCGGCACCAAGTCGTGGCGTCGGACAAGAGTTCTTGACCCTTGTTAGCATATATCAACCGTGTGAATATGTTGACAGATGAGTCTGAAGTATGGAATTTAACTTTGCATGATTGTCTGACAACAGCTGGCCCGGTTGTCGGGGACCTTATGGCCTGTGCAATGTTTGAACTGTTGGACCGGCGGGCTGTTAATGCTACCTAATAACATAGAAATTATATATCTAGAATATCTTGGTTTCCCTATGACTTGAATAAACATTTTGTACATCCCTATTTGAAAGGAAAGAAGGCTCTTGTGTTTACCTGATGTTGCAAGTGACCGATTTGCTCACTTTGACTCGGTGGTGCATATGCAATGTCACGGCAGGGACACTGTCTGTCTCGGCATCTGCTTTTAATGATTGGTAGTAGCAGTTTCTGGGGTTGAGTTTTGGTAGCGGTAATTTCTCGTTATGCAGTGGTTTATGAAGGCCGGTTGTCTTGGGCTTTGCGGTTATATTTCTTCACTCGGCGATGATGTTTGGGCCGACTGCGAAGGGCCAGTGGGTAAACATATATCATAATATGGAGGCTGGTTTATGAAGCTTGCTGGTGTGTTAATCTAAGGGAAAGTTGAGGTATGTTTGTCTTCAGACTTTGATGTTCTGAAATCATAGATTATCATGGGGACGTGGTTGCCCCTTTTACCAATGTTGAGATCATATAGAAATCAGATCGTGACAGAAAGCTCAACTCTGTCATTCTAGATGATAGCCACTAGAAACCTGGCATAGTAAGCACGTGATAATCACGAAGTGTGATAACCTTTTGTCTCTGAGCATACCAGTTTTGAAGTCCTAGTAATTCTTCACAACCCAGGCTATAGTAAGTGTTGATCATCTTCAATGTCAAGAGAAATTCATCCAAGGTTTCGAGAACTCCGGAATCCATTAATCCTATCTAAATTTGTCAACATTCTGCAGAATTTCTAGACTTCAATAAGTCCTTCTGGATCCGAATAAATGAATATTGCCAACAAGATTCTGTCCTAAATACCATAATAACAAGGTGAACCTTTTTTTTTCCTATCTATTCTCCACAAAGATGTCATGTCCTTCCTCATCGCCACAGGGGCATCCCATTCCTTTGTGACAGCAGCAGCAACTTGGTCCAACATTCTCCCCTAATCTCACACTCCACAACATGTGCAAATATTCCACAAGACTTCCCGCCACTTTCGAAACGGCTGGTGGCGTAATGGCGTCTTCGTAACCGGATATGTGCAATTGCGGAACTGGAGACTGTTCTTTTCTTTTTTCACCCTTGTTTCTCCGGTCAGTTGCAGACATGAATATGATTCACTGCGATATACAATGAGGTGCAAGACATAGAACGGAGTCGGGCGTTGAGTATCGAAGAGATCGTTGGAAGTATTTAGAATGATTTGACTCTGTGTTGTTGACGGCATCATGCAGTTGTTGTGGGGTTTGTGTTGATTGGTTGGCAGAGTGTTGGTATACCTGTGGCAAGCCCTATCTAGTTTGTAACTTCATTAAGCAAAATAAATTCGGAATTTTGATGTTAATATGTGGTTTAGCTTCTGTAAGGGTTTCCACAGACCCTGGGTTATAGATCTATAAGTGATTGTCTTGTTCGGTATCTGCATATCAAGTCCGTACGTAGATATCAATACAGTAAAGACCACTAAAGACCACCACTACTCCAATATTCCGTGCTCAAAAGGTTCCCGTAATCCACCCACATCCAGCAACTTACTGTCAATGTCGATCCAATACAGATGTAATTTTGTCTAGCAGCAGCCATTCAACAGACGAAAGCAAGCTTGGAATTTGAGCAAATGTGGATTTCATTTTTGTCATTTTCCATGCAGGCTTAGTGGTATTCCTTCGGCTGGCCCAATTGATCCAAATCAACTCCATATAAACAGGATCTGAACAGCGACAATAACAAAGAAATACGAGTCCTTTTTCCCATTATCCAACAGAGTAGGATTCGAATGCTAGTTACGTGAAACTATTGCTTACTGTGTTGACAGCTCCTGCTTGTCAGTCAAAAAACTGACTCCTTTCAATTTTATGCACTTGGTACTCTATCGTAGAAACCCGCCAGCTAATTGACAGTACAGCGAACGGCATTTGGAGAAACTCATTGCGAAAGTAAAAGAACGATGCTCAGATCACAGGATGGCCTTGGCCATTCTCCTCTTGTTCTTCCCCTTTTCTCTCGATTCAATGTTAGTGCTGGTCTCGCCTACAATGTCATGTGTAATAGTAAACGTCTTCATAATGTCTTGGTGATCTCCATAACCAAGTCAGTGTTGTCTTGCCAAAGTCACTTCAACACTTCTTGATCCATCCTGTTGCTTGAGTAAATCATACCCTAGGCTATCATCATGAAATCTGTAAACGCCACAAAGCGGCAAGATGAGACCTGATGTTAACCTGTGTATCCACAACGGCCTGATTCGCCCGCTGTGACATGTCTTGACATATCGTCATGTGTTGTGTCCCTCCCTCTCTTTATTTCTCTCTCTGCATCTCACATCTATCTACACCAAACAACTGTGGCGGAACCACAAGTCAGAGTCCGCAAGATTAATGCACTGGCCCGGTTTGCCCTTCGGGTCTTGGCCTGTCTATCCATCCATGAGCCCATCCAGCCAAAAGCCTGTCTTCTCCCAGAACCAGGCTAATAATTGTGGGTTTACCACCCCTGTCGCTTTTATTGTCTCTCTTTTTTGTGCTCTTGCCCAAAATGACTTACTGGCCCAGTCAGGTCAATTCCTTCTACATAGGAAACTGCCCGTCCCAGATTCGGCCCTCCTGCCCGCCTGATGCCCGTCATCTTTCCTGTTTTAGTGTGTTTAATTGCGTGGGTCAGATCTTGTATAATATCCGCCTCATGTCCTCCGCTTTCTTGCTTCGTTTTCTTTCATTTTTCTGCCTTCCTCATCCAAAAGCTTGCTTTTAGTCCTTCACTTCGTTTACACTCGCTTTTAGCATTGCGATTCTTTACATTAGCAGATATCATTCTTTTAGTTTCTGCTGTCCACTCTTTCGTTATCAATATTCTCACGCCGATTCTACGAATTCGCCTTACTCTTCTCTTATTTACTATTCTACAATACCATTATTCACTAGTACTCAGGATTCAAAAACAAAAAATGCGCGCCTCTACTATCCTTGTCGCCCTCGTTGCTGCCGTCTCGGCTCACGACTTCACCCGCATGGCCTTCCCTCGTGATAGTCTTCTGCGCCGTGATTCTTCCGGCTACGAGCCCGAGATTACCTCTTGCGGTACGGGCACCACCTGTGCCGAGGCTTGTGGTACCGGTTACGAGCTCTGCTCTTCCACTGACAACAAATTCCACTGCTATAACCCTGGTGCTGGTGAGACGTGCTGCACTTATAGTGGCATCGGTAGTAAGTTTTTAACCGTGTCATAACTATTTTATAACATACAACTGACAACTACTCAGGCTCTTGCGAGGCTGGTTATTTCTGTGCCCACAATGCTGCCAACACAACTGACTTGAGAGCCGTCTGCTGCGCTAACGGGGGCTCCATCGGTGAGTGTGCCGCTAAGAACGGCCTCATTGCCGGTATTCTTGCCTCCGATCCCGCCACTACCTCTGTCGCTTCCTCCACTACCACCACTTCTTCTACCTCTTCTACCATCTCCATCCCTCTGACAACAGTTGTCTATTCCACCAACACCACCTCCAGTGTCCCTCTGTACACTGTTCCTCTAGTCACTGCCGCTTCCATTTCTACCGGCTTCCCCGTTCACTCTGTCAACTGCTCAGTCCTCGCCTACACCGCTTCTGCCGCTCCTTCCACCACCTTCGATGAAAAGGTCACCTACGCCACTTCTAGCACTGTCTCGACTCCTGCTGCTTTGGAGGTTGTTACCTCTACCGGCTCGACCGTTGTTCCCATCGCTGCCCTGGCTTTGGTGGCCGGTACCTTTGCTGCTTTCTTCTAAGCAGTCAATGTAATCTAGGGAATTCGCTTCCCCACAAAATCTCGAAGAGTCATAATAATATCTATTAATTCATGACTTTGAAACGCCTTGTTGTTCATATGAGCTTTGTGATTTTGTTGGGTTGCGATGTACCTGATCTTGCAGTGAACAGGTATGATGGGAGGTAGTGTTTCTGCCCATCTGTTGGATTTTCTTTACGTCTTCCCCCCTCCCCCTTTCTAATTGGGTTACTTTATCTCATTCTTACCGGGTGCTGGTTGCTGTTGAGTCTCAAGACAATGCTCACCGGTCATATTTTTCCATTCATCGTCATCACTGTATGACTTGCGCCGTATCGCCCACCGCGTACAAGATGCACAGGTTGTGCTGGAATACTTTCATGGATATTTTGTGGTCTTCATGTGTTTATATCTGTGCTTGGTTTCCTCGGCTCGGCTTTTTGATATTAATTTGTTGATCTACTTCTTGCACGTATACCCCCTCCCCCCCATTTTTTTATCTGTTGCAACCATTTATGAATTAAACGCAGACGGCTCCATGCTATTTTCCATTTCCTGTTTGTAAAATATTTTCTTATATCATTCTGACTGCATTGTTTTAATGATTGTGTGCTGTGAACTAGTATATGGTTATGAGATTCAAAATCTACGCCTGCAGTACTAGACTTGTTTTCTTTGCATTTATTTGTCAGCTTTGCCTTTTTATCTTTCTTTGATTGCTTATTTACTAGGTGTTGTCATAATCCCACTTATACCAGTCATGAGCTTTATCCATGTCGGTGGTCACAGTAGCAACACTGGACGGGTAAATGGTATAAAGGTCGACATAGACATGTGAGGAATTAAGATGCATGTTTTTGCGGCAAACATTGGCGGGTGCTGAGAAGTTGTGGGGGGTGGTACTGGATAATCTGGTTGGTAAGATTGATCTATATAATAGATATACGATGGATGCGATAAGTCCCAGTTCTGGGAATCTAGGACATGGTGGTTGTATATACACTGCTTGACAGAGTGGTGAAGCAAGTTGATGTCCATGATTTGAGAATCTCAATGAATCAACAGGAAGGAAATCGACATGCATTTAGAGGGTTACTGACTACTCCTGTGACATCGGCAGAACTCATGTGACTAAGGGCTGTAATTTTGGCCCAACTTGGTGTAATATTGGTACTTCCGATTTGCCAATTTGAGAAGGCTTGATTTCGATTCATGGTATCGGAATTTGTCTGCTTTTTTTTGTAGTACTGCTGTAGTACTACCCAGTTTCGCTCAGCCAATGACGTCATTTGCACATCCTGAACCTCATCGTTTCATCCATTTTCGGAAGTCACCATTATGTGGCCACATCACGTGCAACCTAAAGCAGGATCAAAAGATTACATGTATTACTCTGTCATCTCACTATTTTCCATTACTAATGATTGTCATTCTCGAATTTTCATGATTGTTGATCTAACTTCACAATCAATGAAAGCCATATAGTATTCACTGTCTCATGTACGACGGATTTCAGACAACCGTATTTCTTTTTATTGAAACCTGATGCCTTTTTTTCTTAGCTCTAACCCTTTATTCGATAGATATTCTGATCGGTCTTGTCGGTAGACTTGACATTGGGAACCATGTCCACAGGCACTTCTGATGTGCCTACAAACAGTACTGATCCCGACTGGAACAATTGGCAGTCATGGAAAGACATCTGTACTTATACTAGTTGGGACTACACAGTTGTCAGAATTCGTATTAGGTATACCCAATGTATTGAATCTTCAGCTGGTGTATATTAGGCATCATTATCACATGAAGGATCACCATAAAGTTGATCCATCGATGGCCCAGAAACTCGAAAATGATGAGGATTATCGTGTTGCACTTTTACTCAAGTTTTCAGACCCAACACAACTTCTGTCCGAACATTTTATCCGAACGCATCTCTCTTTAGCTAGCATACACTGTCATCTTACAACCAATCAATGCGATGCTGTGATGAGGACATTCGACAACAGTGAGTTGTTAAGATCCACACGACTTTTGCCCAGCAAAACTCTCCTCAATCGTGTAAACTTTTGTATTCAACACTGGAATGAAGCACGGGACCACTATCTGGCGCCCCATTTTTCCATCACGGCCCCTCTAGAAGTTGGATACTCGCGGAAGAGAAAAAAAAACATTTCCAGGCAAATTCTGGAATCTTCAGGGTGAATATAACTTTTGGGAATTCCAAACAGCCTTTGCCTTGTGTTTTAAGAGTGTCATTGCATTTGATGAGGTCCATGGGATGCTCGGTATCCCACCAAACATGGTCCCTTTGAATCTCACAGTGTCTTCTGGTGTACTTGTGACTAATTTTTCTAAGGGTCCAACTAAATGCCTGAACGTTTTTGCTTATGGATATGATATTCAACATATCCAGTTTTGCTCCTCAGGCTACCTACGATCCGGACCAACGGATACCCTTTGAACTATTCCCTTTGTTCTACGAGTTCAATATCTTTTGACTGTCTCGACGGGATAACAATCTTGATGAACCAGATCTAAGCTGGTGAATAGTCCTCTATTGGACGTCCTCTTATGAGTGCATTAATAGACAAGTCCCGATTGAGATGTGGCAAAATTTTGGACTTGATCAATAACAAATTTTGGTCTAGACACATCATGGGCCTTGCTTCAGTGAAACAGGTCCGATGGTTCAGCCAAATATTGTATTGGATAACATTTCATGTTACCTATGAAGCCTATACTGCCAGTTTGATGTACGGGTGGATGCATCCAATTCAGCATCCAATTCAGTACATCTCGCCTGAATGAGATAGGGTTGTTGTTACACAGCCTGTTGAGCTAGAACTTTCATGTATTGCTGAAAGGGATCTTCGAGGAAACAATTTGGAAGTTGCTCTCATGGAATTTCAAGCCATGGCCCAGCATAGTAATGTCTGTCTAGAAAACACTGGTGATATTGCTGCTGCCATTATTCTACAGCAAGCCTTTGATAGTTTGTCACCGACATGTAGCAGACATGAGTT
This sequence comes from Ambrosiella cleistominuta, assembly GCA_017139545.1. Taxonomy (NCBI): domain Eukaryota; kingdom Fungi; phylum Ascomycota; class Sordariomycetes; order Microascales; family Ceratocystidaceae; genus Ambrosiella; species Ambrosiella cleistominuta. Next base: position 128,272 of record JABFIG010000021.1, on the reverse strand, counting down.
GAGATTCCCGTCACGTCAACCTGTGTCGTTGTTCATTCGCTGCTTGTTTGGCAATACTGTGTATAGAAAACTGAAAAGACATGGGCAATACAAACTATTGATGGGAAAGGTTTTTTTCAACCGCACAATCAGGTTCAACTCAAACCGGCTCCTTTCACCATCAGATCTCTTTGGATTTTATACATGCTGTTGTGCATGTTTCCTGCCGCCAGGAACATCTGGTGTAGATATTGCAGTTCCTGTGTGGGTTACCAAAACTGGAAGACAAAAGGCTCATATGGGATGTATCCTTGTGCAGGTCAAAAACCGTGTCCATGATAAGCCTACACCGGCTTTGGAGTCTAAAGCTTATGATACGATTAAGTCAACCATAAGCCACTTGAATCTTGATGTCAAGAAGACACAAATATTAAGCATGACTCTTTATTTGAGAGGACATGACTCGATGGATGAACCCCAAGTCAACACTGAGAATATAGATTGATACTGAGGTTAACAACCACGACAAGAACCCGAGATCAGGCCGCATGCAGATAAATGTTCATGTATCTTGATTTTGATAAACGGTCATGCTAGAACGATCCAAAGAAGTACTCACAAATCAACAACTCACGATATTGGCAATAGGTAATGTTATCGACACCATTGGGTCATCGACATTCATAAACTATCTCGTCACTGTTCTCACAGAAACATCAAGCAGGAAACCACGTCAACCCAAGCACGAAAAGAAAAAAAAGAGTAAAGCAAAACTTTTCAATGTTATCCATCTATAAGACTTTTTGACTCTAATTCGCTTCGTTTTCTTGTTTTCTGTCACAACCACAGCATACATACACAATGATAATGAAACCGAAATCTTAAGACTCCTCCTATAGTTGCTTTCCCACCATTAAGCCTAAGATATAGAGAAAAAATAAAAACGAAGTAGAGCAAAAGGAAGGGAAAAAAAAGAAAAAAAAGAAGAAACAAGAAATACCAACATGCCAAGAAAAAAAATAAGAAACGAGGACAAAATAAAACAAATATACAAGAAACCAAATAACATAAAAGAAAAAGTATGACATAGCACAAGGAAGACACAATGAAAAGTAACATGAACGAAAAAAAAAACGAAAATAGACTAAGTGAGAAATGAGTCAGCCGCCATCAAATTCAAGAGAGTTGAAGGTAATGTCAAGCAGGTTATGGGGCGATTGATGGTACCCGGGGACTCCAATAACACAGAAGACGGGGAGAATCTGCGAGCGCCGGGCACATCATGGCATTGTGAGACTCTAGCCTGAAGTTACAAGACATGATGCTATGAGAAATATGAACATATCAGAGACTATGACAACCGAGGCGCCGATAATCAAGTCTCTAGACCGAACCCGAACCCAACATAATGCCAGACAACGTAGTACCGCTCTTATCTCAAAGCGCCCGATGACAATAGAAAACACAAAGACAAATAAACTGTACAGCTTCCAAAGTAATAAAGGCCACTGATTGCCACACAGTTCAAAGACTAGACACCCGATGGCCAACTGCATAATGCCAAAATACTGACAAGATCAAAGACAGGCTTCAATATGCACGACGATACTCCAACACTAACACAGCAGGGTGGAAAGGCAGAAATGAGGGTCTTGTACAAAAATTTTAAGTGTTTTTTGTGTGTTTCTTGTTTGTTTTGATTCTTCTTTTCCAGTGGTATCAAATTTTAATCGTCGTTCTCATTCCGCTCCTTGTGCTCCTTGGGTTCCCGATTCTTGTTCTTGTAGTCACGGTTATTGTGTCTGCGGTCACGGCCGCCCTTGCCACCCTTGTTCTCACCCTCCCCATTGGCAGCAGCAGCGAGCTTGCGCTCAAGCTCCGCGGCTTCACGCTCCTGCTGAGCCTTGACGTCCAGGTGAGCCTGCTGGAGGTTGTCCAGAACAGCACGCAGAGTAGTTTTCCATTGGTCGACGCGGGTGGAAAGCTCCTGCCATTGTCTCTGACCAAAGACTCTGAAGGTGATCTTGTGGACAAGGAAAACGGACTTCTGTTGAGAGAGCTTGCCCTCAACAAGGCCGGCACGGATAGCATCAATGGTCCACATTTCAACATCAGATTGGTCAATCTGCAGAGCCTTGGCGATATCAGCGTAAGGGATCTCGCGGGTAGGGATAGAAGCGGCGAGGGAGGCAAAGGACAGAAGACGCATCTTGCGGTGCAGTTTCTCGACATCAAGTTCCTCCTTGGTGAAGAAATCCTTGTGCTCCTCCTTGAAGTCATTAAAGTCCTCCAGGTCCTGCTCAGCAAAGATCTCAAGAAGCTGGGCGTAGTTGGAGTGGGATTCAGACAAAGCCTGAACTGCGGCGATGCTACGAAGCTCCTGGAAGAGGAAAGTGGTGTTGGACAGAAGGGCAGACTTGATGGCACGAAGGGCCAGGCTTTGGGCAGAAGGGGAAGAAACCTCGTTGCGGGCTTCATCTAACGTCCGGAGGGCCTTCAGGATGTACTGGAAGCTCTCTCTGTAGATGTATATTGGTTAGCATCAGAAAAGCAACTGCAGGTTGGCGATACCAAAGACTTAGACGAGGTGGTCCTTGACTTTTTGTCGCTGATATTTCAAAACATACTGCTCGTGGCCGGCCTCTCTGGCAACATCGGCGGTCTCTTCATAGACTTGGCGCTGCTGTTCGGAAGTCAACCTCCACTGGGCAATCCAGGAAGGAAGATACTCGAGGTAAGGGCGCAGAGACTCCCACATACCACCATTCTTTAGATATTTGAGAATTTCAAGGAAAACACGGAAGCGCAGGGGGTTGGAGGGGGCGAGAAGATTGAAGATAGTGGTAAGGGCGTTCAAACTAAGACCAACACCATTGAGAGGAGAATTGGAAACGGGCTTCGAGAAAGAGGAGCACAGGGTAGGTAGGTGCTGCTTGGGGTCCGCAGACTGGAAAACGAGGTAGATCATCAAGTTGGCGGCGGCGGTAAAGTTCTTCTCGTTGACAGTGGTCAGTGACGAAGAAGCCTGGACAAGCTTGAAAAGGACCTCCTCAATAGCTTTTTTCTGGATAAGGGGCTCAACCTCCTCGGTGATGTGCAGGAATTCGGCCATCTCAAGGGCAAGTTCCTCGAAAGTGCCCTCAACAAAGACGAGCGACGCAGCCTCAGTGGCGGTCTGCTGCTGGGCGACGACGGTAGCCATGATTGCGGTGGTAATGTTAGGGGACGGAGAGTCGGAAGCGAAACGGAGGCGGGATCGGTCGATTGAACGAAACGGGAATCGAGTGGCAATTCAGAAAAGAATTGGGTGTATCGACAAGGCTCGGTCAATAGGAGGAGCGGTAATCACGGTCGTGGGGAATGGGAAAGGTCTCGGTCGCTCGCGGGGTGCTACTAGGATACGTCGTCTATCACAGTTACGTGTATGTGAAAATTGAGTTTTGTGCTTGCTTGCCCACCTACTTTCTTGGAGGGGCAAAATTGTGGGGCATCTTTGAGCAAAGTTTTTGGTACTTACGGAAGATCTTCGGTTGTGCATGGATATTTAGGGTTAAAGCTGATGAGCAGGGTTCCAGGCTAGTTCGATTAGGAGTACAAGATCTTTAGCAATGGACTTCGAGCTTTCAGCTGTTTGTTTGTTGCTGTGCCCCAACTCATCACATGAAAGGAGATCATATTGAAAATTGGGGGTTGTGTATAGTTTATTCTTCGTGCTTGCATCTTGGAGCTGGCAACCAAATACAAACTATGCTTGCTGCAATCAAGATATCTATCCCACCAAAACAACCCCCCCCAAAACCAATTGGCTTTGTGCTATCGTTCTTGTAACAATCAATCATACCTTATCACTTACACATATGATAGAGGCCACCAAACTGTCAACCTTGCGGTATATTTGTAGTATATCTGATACTTGATAGGACAACCAAGTCTATAGTGGTTACATGCGGGACCAGTCAGAACAAGGGGATACCCGTTCCTGCACCTTTCCCATGCAACGTATTTCCTAAAAAGGAATGATATCGCGAAGTTAGAAGCGTCTGCATCTCGCGGTCACACCTTGACTGATTTGCTACTCTCCATAGAATAAACCACCGATATACATAGTTCATTGTTGGTCGCTTCTTTCATGTTAAATTTATTAATGATGACTTGTTGTCAGAAGTGTCATACATCGAAGCGAATTTTGCTGTGTAAAGTGATGAAGTGATGCATCGTATGTACCATTGATGGAATTGTCTTACATAGTTAAATATGGTAAGGCATATAAAAGTCTTGAAAGACATTGATATGCTCAACTTGATCGTCTATTTTTCCTTTATATTTGCATCTTTAGAAATCTTGTCGATATTTCCTTCTCAGGCATAACTGTATACCTAAGTCCCAAGTTCTGATTCAATATTGTTGAGTCAAGGCGGGCCTGCTGCAGCCTAGATTGCTCTTGTAGAAAAGACTCAAAATGATCCGGGTACCAACAGTCCAAATGATGAATCAATATCCAAGCGTCAGTATATAGAGATGATCAACTTGACAGGGAGTTCTTGAGAACTAACCGACATGGGGATATACCGGACCTGCATTGAATGACAGGACTTGTCATACAAGTATCGATGTGCCAAGTGGCAATACTCTCAGACTTAAAGGAAAACATGCCGACCGGAATGTGCTTGGTGCATGTTCTGATAATCGTTGATGGCTGGGTCACGATCATTTAACCTGCATGGCCCTATTAGAGATTGCAGCTATAGTAAAATCAGTTTAAGCAATTGCATATTGCCCAGAAATACGCCTAAACAAGATCTTCCCACTTTGGTAATGGGCTTATCCTTTGGACAGGCGTTCTTGTTGTCATCGAAGCTTGGGATTTCAGTGTAACCCACCCGGTTGTTAGACTTGAATAAGATTGATGAATGGGCTGAAGCATCATGTCAAAGTAACAGCACTTTTCTGCCACGAGGTCTCCGGCTAGTCATTGCGAGATACGGCATCGCGTGTGCTTGGTTGTTGATTGAGGTCGAACAAGCTTGCGCCGTATTGTAGTCTTTTGGTTTTTGGATACAGGGTTCTTCCCCTGGGCTGTTCGTCATTCTAGGCGGCAGCTCCCCACAATTTCAGCTATAAGGTTATTGCTGTATTGAGAAATTCCATTTGGCGAGTATGTCGAAAGGCTGTTGTCGAAGGGATACAAAAGTCAGACATCTTGCACTTTATTTAATCAGCCATCTTTTTTTAATTCTTCTTCTCTTTGACCATAGCAGCATCGCCATTTTGAATCTTGCACGTCCATTTATTGCTGACATGCGACAAATAAATAAACGTTGATTCATATTTCTTTTCTTACATCACACTCCTGGCAACTAGATCCTCTCTTACTCTTCGCTTCGAGATCCTTCAGCTCGCGCTCAACCAACAGGTTCCTAATCCGTCACGGCCATCTCAGGCGTTTGTTTTCCTTTTAGGTGGTTTCTACTCAAGATCTTGTTAAATCTCATAGTTGTAGTTTCGAATTCTTAAATATCTGTCACGCCAACACTTTTTGGGCTCACGCGCTCTCTTTCTCGAGTCTTTGTGCTGTAGGCTTGAGTTGCCCACCTGACCTGTGATTCTTACTTTTACTGCCCACGCGCCCTAGCTTCGTTTGTGATTGCGATTCCCAGAATCAGCAGTGCAAAACTACGGTCTACGATCACGACGTCATTTACGTCAAAAAAAGACGCCCAACATGGCGCCTCGTTCTAGGGTGAGTTTGTACTTAACATGTAACCTGAGAATGGTATCCGAATGATTTAAGCTCCTTTGAGCCTTGCTCATGGTTGCGCAACTCACTTCAAAGTTTCATTCAACATGGTTTCCGCTTGGTATCTTTTGGGAACATGGGCTAACCGTCTGGTTGTTGCTCTGGGATTAAAGGCCTATGAGACAGATGAGCCGCCCCGACGCTCAAGTAGATTGGCATCAAACTATTCCATGGCCGCTACCAATGGGGTATCCAGACCAAAGACATCTCGCAAACACAAACATTTGGATATTCCAGAAGACAGCTTCCGTGAAGTCATCACTACCCCTCCGGTCGATCGCGAACCCGATATTGAACGCTGGCAAGAAGATCTCGACAATGAAGACTACAATCGCGCTTTCAGCCAAGGCAACTCATTTGATGCCATCAGCGACACCCAGGCTTTTTCTCAAGGCGGGGCTAGCCAGCGGATGAACTCACAATATGATGAGGATTTTGAGAAAGAGGAGGAGGTTTGGGGCTACCTGACGCCCTACTACACAAACCACGGCGGTTCTCGCATCGTTCTTCGTCGCAACATGCCAAAGCCCACTCCCGAGCAGCGGGCCTGGGGGTTCACTTCAAAACCAGCTAGTAAGGTCACCCCAGGCAAGTTTACGATTGGACGTCGGAAACAAGAGGTTGACTTGTTCATTGACAATCCGGCCTTGTCCAATCGCCACTGCATGCTGTACATTGAGAATGGCGACTTGGGCCAGGTCATCCTTGAGGATCTCTCCACAAATGGTACCTTTGTAAATGACCAGATTGTAGGCAAGAATCACAGACGAGTTCTACAAAACGGAGATACTATCGATCTCTGCAGACAGGCTGCCTTTAGTTTCCACTTCCCTCGCTACAAAACGGTTACTTCCCGTTTCCGGCGTGATTATGTGATGGACAAGTTGCTCGGTCAGGGCCAATTTGGCCGTGTTTTTCTTGCGTTTGAAAGAAGCACTGGTGTTCAGTATGCTGTGAAAATGGTCGACTTTGATCCCACCGATCCCCGCAAGCTCGAGGACTTGCGTCAAGAAGAGTCGATGCTGCTGGCTGTCGATCACCCCAACTGCATCACGATGAAGGATATTTTCCATGAACCGGAGGGTGTCTACATGGTGTTGGAATATGCGTCAGGCGGTGAGCTATTTAACTACATCATCAACAAGGGCGCGTTAAATGAAAGCCAAGCCAAGGCCTTGTTCAAACAGTTGTTCCTGGGCATCCAACACCTCCACGAGCGCAACATGATTCACCGTGATCTCAAACCGGAGAACATTCTTCTCTGGAGGGACAACCTCAACGTGGTCAAGATTTGCGACTTTGGTTTAGTTAAGGTTGTTGGTGAGGACTCGTTCACCACCACTCTCTGTGGTACTCCGGCCTACGTTGCTCCTGAGGTGTTGAACCGCCACCGCCAATACAACAAAGCCGTTGATATCTGGTCTCTTGGCGTTATCCTTTTTGTCAGTCTTTGCGGCTACCCACCCTTCTCGGATGAGCTGTACTCCCCCGATTTTCCCTGGAACATGAGAGACCAGATTGTTCGCGGTCTCTACCACTTCGACTCTCCTTACTGGGATCACATCACCGATGACGCCTGTGACTTGATCCAACGAATGTTACAAGTCGACCCTGCCCAACGGGCCACTATCGAAGAGTGCTTAGCTCACCCCTGGATACGCACCGTTGTTAACCCCGCCGACAGCACAGGGCTTGCCGGTCCCATGTCTCAGCTTGGTGTCCAGAGACGTCGCGGCCCTGGACGCACCCGTACCCTCTTCCGTGACCAGTTTGACGAAGCACGTGGCCTCGGTGCTTCGATTGCGCCACCACGCAAAGCTCCTCCAGTCAAGCGTCATGAACCCAGGCCAGCGGATAACCGCCGCCCCGAAGAATTCATTGCCCTTGGTGGCCGGGGTGATCCTGCTTTGTATGATCAGCCTCACGGCGCCATGGAAGAGCCCAGAGACATCGCAAGCCAGCGGGACCGGGACAGAGACCGTCAGCGTCGTGATAGAGAACGCGACCGTGAAGCCCGTGAACGCGAAGTCGACTCTGTCCGCGATCCTGATCGTCAACGTCGTAGCGCTGGCCGCCGCGAACGAGATAGAGCAGGCCGCAGGGAACGAGAACGTGAAAGAGAGCGAGATCGAGACCGCAAGCGAGATTCCGACCGACCGAGACGCCGATAGATTCTGGCAGACTTTGGCTGGCGGAATTGTCTTGGAGGGGACAGCAACACGCAGACGGTGGTGGGTGGGCGGGTTGAGAAGCGGCGGGATTTTGTCAAGGAATGGGAGAGGCAAGGAGAGAGGGAAAATGTGAGGGTGCAAAATCATCTGGTGAGGAGAATGGAGAGATGGGGATTGGAGTGACGGAGTGGGGGGAAACTTTTGATTTTTTTTTTTGTATCTATTTAGTTTTTGGTGTTTATCCTTTGATAGGATTTTGTAATTTTTTCTGGATGGTTAACGGGGTGGTAGACACGGGAACGAAAGGTTTGTACTGTTCGGTTGTTTGGGAATGATTGTTTTTTTGTTTTTTTACTGATTGTTTTGTTTAGTGGGTTGGATAGGATTGGTTGGGCTTTGTTTTCTTTTTATACTTCTTGGTCATAATGTCATGAACATTGAGAATTTCTAGTTTTGAAATGGAACTCTTCACTTGGCATTTGATAGAGACAGGACATGATGGTTATAATACATCTAAATATTACTCGAGAATGAACAAAAAAAGACATGATATTATGTAGCGTAATTAGTACAATGGACAGTCATCCAAAAAGAAAAAAAACTCCAACAATCCCAAAGATATCATAAACAAATACACCAAACTCCAAATTACGACCACCCCATCAGACTCAATTTCGTCTTCCGTCTCCATTGCTATATATATACCTATACTACCTACCCCACCTTACCCATGACCCTCCCCCCTCAAATCCTCCCTACTCCCATCCCCAAGCCTTAACGGACTCGGCGACCTCGACCCCCTCCTCACCATCGCGGCCAATGCCCGAGGCGGCGACAGGCCCTTCAACGGCGACTCTGACGGGCGTCCAAACATGTTCCGCAAATCCATATAATCACTTTCCGAAAGGGAAGGGATCGATAACTGCGGCTCCGGTAGCGATGGGGCCGGTCTCCGAGAGGGGATCAACGGTTCCGAACGCGAGTCGTCAGCGGGGACTAAGGAGAAAAAGCGCCGGTGGATGCTTCGGGAGCGTTGTGGCTTCGGTGGGGTAGCGGGGTGGTGGGCGAAGAGGATGCCACTAGATCTGTCGCTGTATGTCTCGCTGCGAGGCCGAGCCGTACCATCGAAAGCAAAGGGGGTGTCGGAATAAGGCTGGCTTGAGCGGGAGAAAAAGCCGCCGCTGCTGGACGAAGGGCCACTGCCAGCGGTCTCGCCGTTTCGTTTACGCCGAGACAACGCAAGGGTAATGGACGGACGGCGTATGCGTGGGCGGAAATTCGGAGGACTCCGTTTGCGGAGACTGGAAGAAAGCATTTCGCCGATAGACGGCGTCTCCAGCAGTGAGTCATCTACTAAAGACACTGGCTGAAACTCTAGACCGAGCCTGCCATCTGAGAATGTACTAGACTGTAGCACAGCCTGGCCACGCACTGCAGCCCAATCTTCACGGGACTCCTCGACAAGTTGAGGAGACCGAGATAGCCCATGCCGCAGAGGGCAGTGTTCAAGATGATTAATTGCATGTCCACCATCAAATTCTCGAAGAACAGGACTATACAACACAGTTTCCTCATGGACATCATAATGGCTGGCGGGTTCACTCAAATGTGAGCCTGAGCCAACCTCAAAGGCCACATTAACATCATCCGGATGCTGACACAGACAATTCGGAAGTCTGCCAAGCCGATTCACCCAAGGCGGAGACTTCTACTTCTCTAGGATGGGAGATTTAGCTAGCCGACCACCAGCACTCACCCGCTTCTGCAGTCTCGCTTCCTTATCACGCTGCATTCTCTCGAGGGTGCTGGAACTGGAGGTGAGCATTGGGATTGGGGACGCATCCGAGTTGCTAGCGCTCAGATTCTGCCGTCCCCTCTTCGCTTCGATGTAGGCTTGAGCCGCACGGCTCAGCGGGAAGGCGGGAGCACCAGAAGGAACCTGGGCTCCGTTTTGCAATAAAACCTCGGCCACTGGAAAGGTGACACATTTCTCAGATTCGGCCGAAGGGGTAGGTGACAGGCTGGGAGAAGGGGGCGCAGGGTCAGCTGCCGCCAGGGCCAAAAAAACTACAGGAGTGCCACGAGATCTATCGGTGGCGTTGGGGTTGGCCCGCAGAGCCAGGGCGTAGATGACCTGCTGAATGTCGTTCTTCTTAACGGCAGCCAGCAAGGTTTCGTCAGCCGTCGCATACCGCGAAAGAGTAGGCGAAATAGGCACCACAAACTCCCTGTTGACATATTTTGCGGTGATAAATCTCAGACGTTGCTCGCGAGTAGCTTGGGGGTTGGGTTTGATACTCAGATCCAGCTTAGCTTCCCAAACCATGTTGGACACACGATTGCCAACCTGCATCAACAACTCAATGATGTCCGGGGTGAACGAAGTGATGTCCAACGTCAGTGACCGGACCTTGCTGATATGGGTGCCCAGAGATCTGTGGATACCACTGCACTCAATGCACAGGATAATGGCAAGATTGATCGACACCCACTCAACCTTGGCACCGGAGCCACAGTCAGCACACCAGTTGTTGCCTTGGTCATTCTCGCGAAGCATCGGCAACAAGCGATCAGGGTTTTCGTCAGAGTTAGATGCCGTAGTGTGAGCCGTGCTAGGCCGCCCACCAACTGTTGTTCTACGCATGGGAAGGCTTGCAGCATTGCTGAAGGTTTGGTTGCCATGATAGCCATGTAGAGAACCCGACTTTCCAGTAAGAATCTTGCCGATATCACGCTTTAGTGATGAGGGCTCCGAAGCAGCAGCAGGTGGTTTCATGTCCCGAAGGCCACGGCCTTCCATGGCACTCTGGAGGGCATTGTTGATGGACGCAATCCAGGAGCTCATGTCATCCTCAGATGTCGCCTGATAAACACGACGTATATTGGGAGTAATGACCTCGAAACAGAAACGACGCTCTGCGTTGCGAGCCTCGCGGACAGAGGCAGTTCGCAAATCAATAGGTTCCATATGCAAATCAAGCTTCTCCTTCCAGTTGCTGTACTCCTGGAGCTTACCCTGATCCAGTACAAGCCAGAACTTATGCCAACCTTGTTGCTTGAGGGCAGCTCTAGGGTCAACATGACCATTGGGACGGCTAAGAGCCCAAACCAGACCTTCTTTTCTATGGCTAGCTGGCTGTCCGGGACTAGAGGAAGCGCTGGCCATCATATGATTCCGCTCTTCCAGATCACGGATACCCTTGAACTTGGAGCTGCTCGCGGGACTGGCAAGACCAGCTGCCTCAGAACCGGCCGACGGGCCAAGAGTACCACGAAGCTGCGACCCAGTGCTATCGGCGCGGTTAAGTTCGGATTCGGGCTGTTGGCCATTGGATGAAGGCGGAAGAACAAAAGCATTGTTGCTCAAGAAAGCAGCCTCAGCCTCAGGGCCACCCTTTTCCAGGGCGCGTCTCTTCTCCTCGCGTTCTCGTCTCTGCAATTCATACTCTTTGTTGGCTTGGTTAACCTCTGTTTGCAGGGCATCAAGCTCAGGCATCATTGACTCAATTGCCTTTGCAGTCTCAATGAATTTGTTTGTCTGTTTTTGAGCATAGGTAGTCAACCGGGACAGGACTTCTTGCTCCTTGCGACCACCGTGAAGATCTTGCATGAAGCTGGAGTAGTCGAAGCGCTTGAGCTCAAACAACTTGCGCTTATTCTGGTATTTGTTATCGCTTTCAACAAGCTTCTTCGCCTTGACAGAATCCTGTCTCTGTCCTAGATACCGGGAGACATAAGCATAGTAATCCTTGCTTTCATCCTCAAAGTCCCGCTTCTTGGACTCAGCTTGCTTGATATCTGAAACATAAAGCTTTGTGATGGGATCGATGATATATGACTTCAGGTAATCTGCATTTCTTTTCTCATAAGACAAGATCTCCTTAGCCATATGGTCAAAGTAATGTTTGATCGCCGGTTCCACTGCGTTGGCATTTGTACTAGAAGCGCTACGCAGCGTCTCAATAAAAGTTTCGAACGCGTTTATGGCCTCCTGCTGAGTGCTATGAGCATACTCCGCAGTTTTCAAGACCTTCTTCATGTGTGCGCGCATATTACCAGTCTTCTGCTCCAGCGCCTTCATGGTTGCTCTGAAGACGGGGCCATCATTAGCGTCCAAGTCCGCCTCAGGTTTGGGGCAGGCCACATCGATTTTGACTGGCGGTGCCAATGTCGCACTAACGGTTTGGTGCAGAGTCTGGGGTATGGTTGTTGATGAGCTGGAAGGAGTAGCTTCAAGCTGGGTAGCTATTGGTGATGTGGGTTCGTCTCGAGTATCGCTATTGTGTACGGGATCAACCGTTTGCGAGGAGACAAGACGAAGCTTGGGGGCACTAGGCGGTGGTGCTCCCATGTGAATTGGCATGGGAGAGGTTGGTTGGCTTAGAGGTTGCGTGACATCTAATGATCGATAGTTAGTAACATGCATATTGGCGACAGCTTCGCGGGCCTCCATGGTTACAAAAGAATTACCGATGGAAGGCCGCATCAAGTGTGGTGAGACAAGAAGAGTATGCAACTTACTTGCCACCCAAAAGGAGAAACTGATCAGGGTCTCTAATCTGTGAGCGCGGGGGTCATATTCGACAAACTACAGGTCAAGAACTGGATTAGCAAGCTGGCCGATGTGTAGCGGAGTGGTTCAGTGTTGCTTACACTGCAGGTATTTCTCCATCCCGCCAGACACTTATCCATGGCCTTTGGGGGCCTCCAAGTCCAAGACCATTCGAAAGTAACAGCCTTGCTGCCCTCAGTGCTGTAGTCGCCAAGTAACTTGACATTAGGCATCTTGTGAAGATTAGGGTTCGCGTTGAATTCGCTGGTGACAAGGTTCTCAACCTCCTTGGGCGTAGAGCCATGCACAAATGTGAGGCCAGCGATGTTGCTGTCGACAAGATTTTGATTGGCATCTTCGATTTGGCGCATCACGAAGTGGAAGATAAATACGAGCTCATCTTCGCTGGAGAGCTTGAGTAAGAATGGGGCAATCTGATTCGAGTTGTTCGGCGTTTCTAACGGATCCTAGACAGTCGCAAGCAAAGTCAGTAACAGAAGTCCTGGCTTCTCTGTCGCAGGACTGCTTCAGACAAACCTGGACAAAATCTATGGGAGTGCCGTCTCCAGACGGTCTGGTTATAGTGACTTTGGAAGCCGGAAAGGCATTAGGCATAAGCTTCAGAGTTGATCTTCTGCGAGGGCTATCCACTGAGACTGAAGAAAATGTGACTGCGAAGTTTAAAAGTTAATAACTGGTCATGCCATACGACAAACGGAGAAGCCAGTCGCTTCCGGTGTATAATCCTTCCATATGGACCGAAAAAAGGGTATTGTTGATCCGAAAGACGACCGATGTAAAGTATTTGAGCTCGTTATGGACGTCCAATGCCATCACCCTCGGAAACCTTTCGGGAAACAACCGGCCGGGCGCAGTCTGTCCAGCGCGGACGTCCAGAGGCGGAACTTACGACGGTTTTGATCTCTCACATGGAGAGCAGCCTGCGTATCGAGGCGACTGCTAACGTTTCCCATGGTATCTTGTCATTCGTAGGATGTATATTGTCGTCAGTATATAAAGAGGGCTGTTCGCTATGCTGTATAGGTGGAAGTAAACAGGAAAGCGGCTACGGGTTTTCCGCCAGACTCGCGGTCGGGGAGTCAAAAGCAGCAATGCACCGGTAAAAATCAGAAAAACAATAAAGAGATCTGTCACTGAAAATAGCGTAGAAATCGCGGCGAACGTGTGATGATGGAAGTGTTGCGTCGAGCGTGTGTGGTTGCTTACTCCAGATTCGCTTTCGCTTGGGACAAACCGTGGGCAAACGAACGAACAAGAGCCGACAAAGCAGAGACTAAAGGCACCGAGTGCTGCGGCAGTTGAGTGGTTAATTAATTATGCGTGCGTTGTTGGTTCAAGCCGCACGCAATAACAGCACAGCAGCGGGGATCTGTAGCTCGGCTTTGGGAATCGAATCTTGACACAGACGAGAAGCGCGCAAATAGCAAATGGGGCTCAACGGGGGTGGGGGCAATACTGTCGCTGGTAATGGAAGCTATTTAAATCGACGCAGGCAAAGGATATATATGTATGTATTGACTTCTGGGATGTGGGAGTATAGAGCGCCAATCAAGGTTGAAGAGAGCAACGTAGAGGTGCGCAGATGAACGCTGCCGGATGAGCCACTAGTGATGAAGCGGGTAATTCTGCAGATGCAAGAGAAGATATGGGATTGAAAGCTGTAGATGTGACAAAATTCACAGGTAATGGTTAGTGGGGGGGGGGGGGGGGGGGTCCTTGGCCTTGAGGCAGCAGCAGACGATAATGGACAATAAAATGAGGAAAGGTCGTGCTTGTTGCTTATAATCCTCCCCATAAGCTCATTATACTTAGGGATATTTCGGGGTAATTCCTGCCAGATTCTCAAGATGTTCATCAAGTTCTGTGTACTAAAGAAAAGTCATGTGGCATTATTTTTTTTTTGAATTCGAAGAGCCTAAGTGCCCAGTTACTACCAGCTGTCATTCGTCACCGGGTTATTTTTCAGGAGATTATAACATACAAAAGGCCAGACATGCAGTTTTCGGGTATCCTTGAGACATCGGCTTCCAGCAGCTGATCCCGCAGCTATCCCAATCTGGCCTCGAGTACTCCAAAGTGGAGGCCATCCTATGATTTGATTCTATACTATTTACATTGGAAAACAACTTGTCCAGACTGTAATGACCAAGCAAGCTTCCCAGTCATGAAATATATTTCAAGTGAAAAGATACTGCAGAAATACTGCAGACACTTCTCCATTCATAGTAGCCAAGCTGCGGGGCTTTTTATGGCAAGTATACGTTGCGTTGCGTTTCTGCAGGGGCATGAACCGGCACCAGAACATGGGACTAGCCATGGGACTTTCTGATCATGAACGATGATGGATGTCTATCCGACGGCCAGATGTTTCCCTTTGACCCCCTCACTGTGGCTGGGATTGATAGATTATGGTACAGATTTCGGTGGAAAATGAATAAATAGTATCCCTCATATTCTAATCATACATATATTATGTTTGAAGTGGTGGTGAATTTTGTAGCAGTGAGGCGCAGATGCCAAGTGTTTCGAGAAATGTCGTGAGTTTCCTCCATGGCGAAGTCGTGTTGCCGATTGAGGAAAATCCTTTGGTGGTCATTGTTTATGATATCAAATTTTTCTTGCAATCGAAACCTGATATTGACAAAAACTTTAGAGGATGATCATCATGGGAAGTAAGAGTGGCATATGGTCATGAGATTTGGCTTGCTGAGGCGGTAGAAATAGTCAGTCACATCCCTCATGTAAATTCCATATTAGAAGGGTCATACAAGACATGTGTGAGACTTTGAAGCTTCACTCTGATGCTATACATACTGACTAAAACACTTCTAGAATCTGTATAGATGTGTCTGACCTGCTAATTATAACCCTAAGAATTTGTGACATCATGGTGATATGATAGGGTTGGATAAATATAGTAAATCAACAAGCAACAAGCTTTACCTGATTTACCGTCACTAATCTTGCCCTAACATGAGATAAGTATTTTACAGCACAATATATCATGATAGACTTTATTTCTTGGATCTATGGAAAGATGTTCAGCACCATAGGGGATAGCAGACAGCAAGCAACAAGTCCAAGGGATTCTTAAAATTGGTAAGTTTCAACTGACTGTTGATAATCTCTCTCTTGATTTTTCTTTCAGGGTCATGCTTTTTTTTTTCTTTTCAACTGGTGTTGGCCATTAATTGACTGTTTTCTCTCTTATTCGGTAGAAAACTATAGGTCCCAACGCTTGATAGTGAAACGAACCAAACTAGCGAGGAACGACGGGAGGAGAACCAGATTACCTTTTAAAGAGTGTATGAAGTTGAACCATTATCAAGACTTGAGGCTAATTGAGAAGCAAGTGTTTGAGGAATGCGGCATAACTCTCTATGACGGCACATATACTCGAAATAGTAAGTTACTTAAGCTACCAGAAGGTCAGTGGTGAGAAAGGATGGCTATAGGCACAGGCTAAATGTTGGTTTAGATTTTAGAGACCCGAACCATTACTGTTTCATGTGCTGATCCAGGAGCCCTAGAAGCAAGATAACTCGAGATAACGAGTATTTTCTGCATATTTAACATGTGAATCTTTATGGCCCCGTCATTGCTTGCTTTGTTCTCAGGTGATAGCTAAAAATTCAATGGGTCCAGATCCGAAATGCTCCCATTTCTGAGAATTGCCCGGGCCGAGTGATGCTCCATGTTTTCTCGAAATATGCACGTCAGGACTTGCGACGACCCCTGATGTCAGTTGTCAGCCCAAATAACTTATATGGCACAATGACCGCTAACAAGATCCCATGCTCTCCAACTACGTCATAAAGATTTTTGATCCGGGAGATCTAGTTCAGAATTTGAAATGACATCTTTGTGAGTAAGTAAGGCTACAGATTGACTAATGCCACATGTTTCCGCCACATCCACAAAGTTGGTGATGATGGATTTTAGGAAATCGGCAGGAGTACACTTCAGGAGACAGGAACATCATTGTTGTGGTGGAAGGCAGGCGTTTATATATGCCGCGGACGTCATTCGAGGCTGGATTTGAATAAAATAAGAAGACAAAATTCTGCGGCGGCTATCTTAATGGTGGTGACGATCCATAACTGATATCATCGGTTTACTGTTTAGTCCGCATCATCGCTTTGATTGGCATGGCAGCGTTGCATTGCACTGCGGCATAGAAGCCTGGCGACTTCACCACCACCACCACAACCACAGGAAACGAATGTAACCCCCTTAAGTTAAGCTGTATCAGGGGATCGCTTTCTCCCTATCGATTCGACAGCTGTCTTACCTGACTATTCATTCATCTATTGATCCGGTTGAAGGGACAAGCCGGCAGCTTTTTCACCATCAAGAGAAGAGAACAAAGACAGTTTTAGACATTTGATGCCAGCTTGGGATTTGTCTAAGTTATTACTTTGTCAGCATATTTGGCATATATTAGTAATTTACATTTGCATGATTTTATGTCAATTTATTATGGATTCCCCATATTTTAATAAATATCTGGAGACATCATCCCACTTTATCGTGCGTGTGTGCCATGCCGTCCGCCACCCCGAGCCTGTGATGCTCTGTCCTACGGCTGCCAACATCATACCCTAAAGCATCCTACACGACCGCATCCGCGACCGTAATTGCCAATCTGGGGCCACTTCCATTGCAGTTGAAGTCTCATGCACCCATGACTGCAACTGCAACAAACAAACAGGCTGGGACAAGGAGAAAGAAGTCCATCACTACCCCGCCGCCATCAGTGCATTTTCTTGCTTCTCCCCCAATTATCACCGCTGATGCCCGTGTCCCCACGGCTGTAGAAAGAAAAAAGATACCCCTCGCTCGATAGCACAATATACTAGATCTCAATCTTCAGATAAGCTTAAGTGGCTAGCGCTGGCTAGACTTTGTCGCAACTCTATTAAAAATCGGTCATCGATCGCTTGCTTGCCGCTGCTGCTAGGGAAAGAAAGAGCTAATCGGCATCAACAAGACAACCCCCCACCATCGTATCCTTTTTCTCCTCTTCTGACCAGCCGACCGACCTCTTCTCATCCATTCTGGGCATTCATTGACCTGGACGAGAAAAACCAACCACACATCTTTTGCTTGTTCCACGGTTTCAATCACCAGTTCACTCCATATTTTTCTTTTCGACTAGTGGCGATCGCTTGGTGTCCTCTCTTTTCTCCATAAGCTACATACTGCTCCCCTTGACAAAAGCTCCCCCTTTGGTACGATTCGATATTGTCTGATACGATCGTCCTAACATCTTACTTTTTTGCTATTGCATCTCGACTACACTAAACTAACCAGTACTTTGTATTCACGACAATCACAAGCCTCACGTTCCAACGACCACAACCCATTATCGATATCCGGATGATACATACCCACCTCAATATAAACTAAAGCCATACAGATATACATCTTGCCCGCGATGTCGAGCGCGCCACCCATCCGCAACTCGTGGAACGGCAAGCGCAAAAGCGTCAACCGAGTTTCTCTTCTTCAAACCAGCTTTGCCAACTCGGCCCGCTCCTCTGTAAACTTTGAAATATCTCCCGAAGATGCCTTCTCTTACGCTCTTCGCGTAGCCTTCCTCCACCATCTCATCCAACCCCGCCAGAAGCGCCGTGAGTTCACACGAAACTCGCACCGTCCGGGACACAAGTCGACAACCAGTGTACAACATCTTATCGCAGAGTTTATGCCAAATGGACAGTCGAGCTTGGGGAAGAGTAACCCCTCCAAATTGCCGCATGGTTTTAAGAAGCCGTTGTGGGAGCGCATGCGGGGCGTAATGCAGAATACGGAGCCAATGCCGGGGTATAACGAAGCGGCAGTGAAGCGGTTCTTTGCCGAGTTATATACCAAGTTTACGGATGAGAGCTTCGTTAAGACCATCAAAGAGCGCAAGGTTGAGCCGTTGATTTTGATTGCTTATTCTAGAGCTACTGAGGTTGCTAGAAATCATGCGGCGCCAAACGACGAGTCTTGGAGATTGTTGCCGGATAGACATGTGGCCCTCTTCGTCCGTCTTCTCATTCGGACACTCAAAGACGAAGGCCACGAGCGCGACAAGGCAGAACTTATCTCGGAACTGGGTCAACTCGAAAAGAAGCTTTTGACCAATTCGCAAGACCTTTACATGGATAACAACACAATGTCCAAAGAAGTTACAGTGCCCATTAGCTATGACGTCAAAGACATGGTCTACGTGCAGCATGTGTGTCAAATTTTTCGCGTTTCATCCGCAAAGGCACAACACGAAATTAATACCCACAAGGACGAATGGACGGAAGAAGCCGCCATGAAAGACTTTAAACAATACCAACAGCGACTCAACCTTGGTGCCCCAGGAACGCTGCAGAGTCGGGATTTTGATGTGGAAGAGGCTTTTGAGGAATGGAAGGCGACTGAGAAACGTGATCTGAGTAGTATTATGATGGACATTCTCACCGCTCGTCCGGACCTGGCAAGGATATCAACGGGCCCAATAGAAGCGTCAATTGTGCCCTCGACTCCGTCCGATGATCCAGGCAGTGCGTACTCGAACTTGGCGTTGTCATTGGATGGTTCAGGGTTGGATGGTATGGGGTTTGACCTGTCAGCGGCTTTGAACATGATGAGTTTGGACGAAGGAGGTAACAATATGCGCGGGACCGACGATGCATCATATGTCTTTACTCCGTATAACTCTCGTAACTACTACAAGACGGTATTGCAATATGCCATGTCAACACAGCCATTCACAGGTAAGTCTGCAGACAAGTTCATCCCGCTGTCCAAGGAACAGTCCGATTTTCTTTTGTTCCTTGCTACTGTCTGGCGTGTTCCCCAGTTCACACGGCATGTTACCTTACTAGAGGTTGCAGCATGCAAGTACAAGGACGATGAGCTTGACTTGATACAAGTGGGCTTTGTCTTCCAATATCTCCAAGATTCTCCCAGAATTCTCAATCGGCCACCGCCATTAGCCAACTATGACAAGTCAATTGTCGACATTGACAGTAGCAAGTGGACCATCCATGATTTCGCTGCCTACAGACAGTCTCTCCGGATCATCTACGAGCAGGGAATCCGTGAGCTCATGGCTATCATTAAGCAATGCTACAAACCCGTGCCCCCAAATCCCCAGAATGTCCTGACCATTCTCCAATCATGCATCTATGATGATCCGGCTTTTGAGCCTAGGCCGTCAGAGCAGGCACAGATACAACAGGAACTTGAGGATGACCTCAAGAAGGAAGCCGAGGGTATCTACAAAGATCTCGTTGCGGCCAAGATACCGCCTAACGACGAGACCTGGAACTTTGCCCACGTGCAAGATCTAAGACTAGCAGTCATTGCTACCATGAAACGAGTACAAAAGTATCTCAACGACAACATCGAAGACGGTGAGATTGAAAGCGTCAAGCCGTTGGATATCCTCATTGAATATATGTTCCCCCACTTTGAAATTGACGCCAAGGCCATCATCGAACGGGTCATTGTTAATGGCAAGGCCCGCGGAGAAGAAGTGGCGATTGATGATGGTTTTGCCATGTATGAGCAGTTGACCAAACTGCGGAGTATGCATAAGCAGTTGTTGCCTAATGTGCGGTTTGCGTTTAATGTGGAGGATTTGTTCATTGTGTTTGTGCAGAAGTGGTTGTCAAATGCGGAGGACAAGATCCTTGAGATTGTGGATGGCGCGATCCAGCATGATGATTTTACTGTGCGAACGTCACATCCAGATGAGATTGCTATGGACACGCAAAAGCACAGTTCGTCAGTTATTGATATCTTCACTTTCTACAATCAGCTCCTGGATCAGGTCCAGAAACTGAAGTGGCATAGTGAGCTGCAGAATGCCCGATTTATGACGTCATTGTCTCGCATTTTCTCGCTGGGTATCGGCCGGTACTGTGAGATAGTGGAGTCGGCGTTCATCAAGGAAATGGAACAGCCTTCAGAGCGTGAGACGCAAGCAGCAAAACAGTCGACACAGGACCGATTCTTACAGTTGGCTCGTGAGGCTATCTCGAAGCCTAAGGCTGAGGTCTTCCAGTTCCCTCCCAAGGTAAATCTCATTGTATATTTGACGTTATTAGTTTACTGAATATGCTAACACTTATGATTCCAGTCCTTTGTCCGCCTGAACAACATCGAATATGCTTTACAAGAGCTTGACAAGCTTGAAAAGGCCATGAACGTCGATGCCTGCATCGCCACTATCGAACGCTTTGAAGGGCCCCCAAAGCCTCCGCGCAAGGGCTCCATGACCTACATCTTCACCATTAAGATGATTGAAGCTGAGGACCTCAAGGCCTGTGATGCTTCGGGCTACAGCGACCCCTACATTATTCTTTGCGATGAACACCGAAAACGTCTTGCCAAGTCCCGAATCATTAACCGTACTCTGAATCCCCGGTGGGATGAATCAGTTGATATCACGGTTCATAGTACGATCAATGTGATTGCGACGATTTGGGATCACGATATGTTTGGGGAGCATGATTTTGTGGGTAGAGCGGCATTAAAGTTGGATCCGCAGCACTTCAAGGATTATCTGCCCCGTGAATTCTGGTTGGATCTGGATACACAGGGACGCTTGTTGCTCAGGGTTAGTATGGAGGCCGAACGTGATGATATCCAGTTCCATTTTGGCAAGGCCTTCAGACATCTGAAGCGGACGGAGCGTGATATGGTGCGCCGAATCACTGATAAGGTAAACTTCAACCGTGACTTCTTATCATCTTTTCAAATTGTGTTTACTGACGTTTATTGCAGCTCACGGTAGAGATTAACGATACTCTTTCACTGGAGACTCTGCACAATGTCCTCAAGACGAATACTGGTATCGGAGCTCAAGTCGTCAGCTTCTGGCGCAGCCAAGCACCTGCTGCCCCCGTCACCACCCAAGAGGACATTGATAATGCCCTGGAGCCGCTCTACGAATACTTCCACGAGAACTTTCGCATCATGAGTCAAACACTCACGAAGCAAACTATGGTCTCTGTCATGGCCCGTCTCTGGAAACAGGTCTTAATGGCTCTAGAAAGTCTCATGGTTCCGCCCTTGAGTGACAAACCGTCAGATAAGAAGCCGCTTACCGAAAAGGAACTGGATGTCGTCTACAAGTGGCGTGACCTGATGTTCAACTTTTTCAATGCCAAAGATGAAGAAGGTGTTGCTCTTGGTGTGCCCGAAGATATCCTTAAATCTCCTAAATACCACGAATTTTCTTCGTTGCACTTCTTCTACACGGAGCCCACCCAACACCTCATCCGGGAATCGGAACGCATGGTTGCACAAACGGCTGCCCGCCACCGTGCCCTTCTCGCAAATCCCAACCGCCAATCAGCCCCCGCAACCCTTGCTCCGGCGGCTCCCAGCTTCGGGTCGATGGGGACGATTCGCCGTGGTCGATCCATCTTGATGAGTCGGAATCTGGGGACGATGAGAAAGGCAAGAGAAGAGAAAAGGAAGGAGGCGCAGGCGGACCCGAGTGATGATGGGATTTTGAGAATTTTAAGAATGAGGCCGGAGGCGGCGGGGTATCTGAAGGAACGGAGTCGGCAGAGGGAGAGGCAGGAGAGTACGGCGGCAACGGTGGCTATGATGCAGCAAGGGGCCCTCGGAGGAGGGTTTGGAAGGGTGGGGATGCCGATTCGGTGAGGGGTAGTAGGGGTTGACTGATTTATGGAGATTTACGGGTTTGTTTTTGGGTTGTTGGGTAAATTGTTTTCTTACGGTTGGCTTTTGGGGGAGTTTATTTATGATTTTTTTTTAATTCTCGGGAGGTTTAATTGCATATATGTGACACTTAATCTAGACATGACAATTCCAAATTTCTTTCTTTTTCTCCATCACAAGCCTTTAGTCTCGTTCTTCTTTTCTCATACTTCCTCTCTTTCCTTTCTGTCCCCGACTTCTTTTTCTTAAGAGCTTTTGTATCTTTTCGTGGCGTGGCACGATGTTTCCTGCTCTTGCTCTTTCTTGATTCCTTCCCGGGTTCCCTTCTCAAAATGTCCCATTTTGCATGCGGGAAACAGGAGCGTGAAGGGACGAACCGGTTATGGTAATTTGGGTGTCGATCACGTTTCAAAGTTTTCTTTTTTTTGGGGGGGAAGGGAAGAATAGGCAGCAGATGAGAGTATGTGTGTATGTATTTATCAATTTAATTGTGTCTTTAAGGCCGGGTATTTAAATCTATTGAGATACATAGGAAGAGGGGTAAAGACGATGATGATGTCAGTGTCTTAGTGCTGGTGTGGGGTTGGTTTAGGGTTTAGTGAGGTTTGGAGGTGTTGAAAGGCAAAATATCGGATGATGGATATATAGAATACAATAACAGTGGTGATTGTGAAAGAATACACAGACTGCATGATGAAGATGGCTTGTGTGGTCTTTGTGCATTCGGATATTAATTTTTTTATTTCTATAGGTATGTAAATATATATGTATATACAATGATAGATCATGAAGTCTAGGATGGATTCGTGCTAGAGGAAGGATCACGAAAGGGACATGCAGACAAGAGGGTGGGTTTGGGCAGCAACTCTCTGGTAGTTCATTTGGTAGTATCTATATGTCTGTATATAGACATAACATGACAGACTATCTCTGTACTAGAGGATTTGTGGACGGTATCGACTGTGTCCGGTGAAGTCTACATGGTGTGGTAGAAGCTTGGATGATGATGATAACCGTTTTTTGCTGACTCGCTATTGTGATTGGGCGGATGGTAAGTTTTATAGTTTAAGATTAATATCGGAGTCCAAGATCACGATTATCGTTGTTAACGAATATTCTGGTCTACTATTCAATGTGTGACGGAATGGGGTGGGTTTGTTACTCTCCATAGTTAGATGTCACATCTGAATCCGATATTGATCATCTCTATCAGTCATTCATTCCCAGTGACGATATATCTCCTTCACAATCGTTAGTCTCCTTTGTGTCTAGCTAATGCAGCCAGCAGCCATAACACAGCAACAGAACCAGCGACGGACAAATCAACGATATTGAGCGTTGGGCATCAAGCATCCGATAACACATATATTTAGATAAATATCTAACTGAATCCGCAAAAATCAGCTGCAAGGAGGCGGCTATCTGCGTCTATGATTGTCTCGTTCTGCATGTGGAATCTTGCATCCAGTGGCTTTTGACAACCCTGATTGGACAAGCGTCCGGTGGGGTTGTGGTTACGTCATTATCGTGGGAGATGACCTCCCTTTCCATGCCATCCATCACCATTCCGCGATTACTTTTCTTTACGGCATATTCTTATGGACAAATTTCTTGATGATTATGGTTATTGTTCATTTTTTAAATAAGAATCAATCTAGCTATGTATTCATCAAATCTGTTAAGGACCCTATGGCCTGGCCCGGGCCATATTGTGTGTCGTCTCTTCTCGAAGGATCTCAAGACCCTTCAGGCCCCCTTCCCCACCCACCAACAGCACCACAACACCACCATTAATTATATATCAACCATCACGATCGTTACAATCCCGCCATCCTTCAACAGACTCTCCACCTAACACAGGTTAAGATACTAATGGTCAGTCGTAGAATTGCTCCAGCCAGGCCTTATTAAGCCTCCCCGCCATCTATATAGTTGAGGCTGCGAAAAAAAAAATCGGTGGATGAGCCCACTGTGGAGACTCTGAGGAGACCCTGTGATGGTGATTGTGCCGGGGGGCTAGAAGGATAGTGCTTGGTGATAGTGGCACATCTTATAGGGGGGCTTGGATATCATACCGTCTATGGCGGCGGGATCTGTGCTTTGTTGTCATTCATTGAGGAAAGAGGGGTGGGAGAGAGGAGCGACAAATTGATTAGTGATGTTAGGGTTATGGATCGGATATATAACCCTAAAGTTTCACAATAAAAACTAAATTTTTATAATTATATTGTCGGTAGATTGTTTCACGGCAGTAATTGGAGGTTTGACAGACAATGGGGCTTAAAGTTTAGAGCCTTACGCACGACTGATAATGTCAAATCAAGGGAATAATGTGATAAATTGTCAAAACAAAATGTTCCAATATATACATATGAATCCATGAAGCAAAAGTCCACCTGAATTTTTAACCTTGCGAATTACAATCCCGAGTTAACCTCTGAAATTCTCGACCTTTCGACATTGCAACACTATAAAGTCTGATTTTTTTCTTTTTTTTCGTTTTCCATATCCTAAGTAAACCAGCGACCGGTGCCAAGTAACAAGGTCATAAAGAACATCATGACATTAGCTTGGTCCGGGCATAAGATTCTCAATGGCCAACGCCTGGAACTTTCAATAAGCAAGGGAAACATTTGGTGATACAGTGCCAAAATATCTGTGTGTATGGTCAATCTTACTCCAAAACCCTGTTTTTGATAATGTTCGTTGCAGTGGTAATGTTTTTTTTCGACAAACAATCACCAGTATTCAATCACATTTGTTGCCCGGGCCAGCCAGCCGTGGGCAGGGATGTGCTTGGTATGTTGGTTTGTGATTCCACACGACGTCATAGAGCGTAAGTTGAAACGCTGTGACCAGAGAAAGCAACAAAAAAAAAGCCAAGCCCACCACAATTTTTTTGTGATAGGCAAGAGACAGGTTTAGTAGCCAGTTTATGGGGACAAATGAGATGCTGTATGATCCAAGATCTTCAGCCGGGACATCTTGGACAGTCTTGAAGATTGGGCCCGTTATTGTCGGTTGATCTGGGAAACAATAATGAGTAGAGACAGATCTTTATGTAAATAGTAACTCAAATACCGCTTGCTCGATGACTGTTATTAATATTTCAGCTGTTGCGTGCCTGTTTCATCTTCAAATTCAGTACAATTAAAGTCACACAGCGAAACAACCATCATCTCTAAGCTCTCTTCTCAAATCGCTGACTTTCGCCTTCGCCTACTTCTCACCGTCGCTGAACGAAAAAAAAAGGTACACTAACAAATAACTTTGCTTCTCTTTCTCTACCCCCCATCCCTCGTCACCGACATTTACCTTCATTCTCGGCCTGGCTCGGCGGGCCAATAAGCAATCACAAATCGCATGGCTCCCTGTCTGCCCATTTTCAGTCGCAACACTAAATCGATACTGCAACGTTGTACTTGCTTTTGATTTTGACAGGTAAACATCTCGCTCCTCGGACCCAAAAGCAAAACGGCTGTCTGTCAGTCAGTCATCTGTTGAGTGGGCCAATGGCCTAGATAAATAGTAAACAAATAGATACATATATGTAGATACCTGGCTGGTACTTGGTGCTTATAATGTACCATGGGCCAGTGCAGAGTTGTAAATATTTTCCTCGTTTCATGACGATTGTAACATCCTGCATACACATACAGACATACATTTTCTCTACAGCTCTTCCGCTGACCGAGAGCTGGATCACTTCTCTCTCTCTCTCTCTCTCTCTCGCTCTTGCTAGCTTTGTAGACTCGGTCGCCATTTTGTTTTCTTAATCTCCCTCTTTTCCCCTCCACAGCGAAGAGAAATGCGGTACCGAAGATTATTCAAGGTCCGAGAAATTGGTGTCCCGCCGAAACAAAGGCCCCGAAAGATGCTCATTCTTTTCTAGACAAGCATTAATCCCCATGAGACCTCTAGCTACGACAAAATGACAGCCATGTGACCCCGCGAAACAGTAGCCATGATATGTATTATGTAAGCCTTGCCTCATCAAGGGAGAGGGAGCATCGGTGTGGATTGCGCCAGATCGGGTTAATCTAGCCTGGTTTCTCTCTCTACACAGCGAGATAAAAAGAGGAAAAGAGGGAGATCTTCTGCTTCTGGCGCAAGGCGAAACAACGTGGTCGGCGGCCTCGACTCCTATCCGTTGTTTTTTTTTTTTGCATGATGATGATGATGATGACTTCATTGTTGGTAGGGGCTGTTACATATTTCTGCAGAGAGAGGGGTAAAAGAGGCAAGAAAAAAGACACTCCTCAAAGGCCCAGATCATTCAAAACAACAAAGTTGCAACTCACAGACGGACTGGAAGGTTGTCAAAGTGCAGTCGGTGTGTCTTTTTTCCTATTTACTTGAACTTTGTTTTGTTTCCGTGTGCATATTTGAGTCAGTACGAAATACATGGACTGAGAAAGGCTCAATAACGTTCCAGCCGGTACAGATATTACCATTGACCGGCTCACGGAGGTTGCAAGACGATGTGCAAGACAAAAGAAATTTATCATGCACATGACAAGCATGGCAAGGGTCTGAGTAGGATTTATCAAAAGTGCCCATCTGTATTGCACTAAAGGTGCAAGCCAAAATATTCATGCCGTGATATGCTTATATGTTATTTGGGGCAAACTTGACAGAATTTTCGGACAAATCAAACACCTCAAATTTCTCCAATATTTCATGTTTCCAGGTTTCAAAGAGAAGCGGGCTGCTGTTTGTTTGTAGAGCCTCATGCTATATGTCAACGGAATACAACCGTCCTTTGTGGGTCTCCAGGACGCTTAAACCCTAAACTGATTTGTGAACCAAGATTCCCATCAATGCCCAGTTGATCCCTGACATTTAAGCTGATAATAATCTGTTATCTTCAAACACACATGTCCATCCAAGGATATGCGGGGGAAGAGGGAGGGAGATGGGTTACATAGATATTCAAAGGCTACATACGGCCTCAAGGTTACCCAACAACAACAAAGGGGATCTTGAAACTCAAGTGAACAAAAACCACAATAACCAACCGCAACAGACATCCCCCTCCTCCCTTGCATCACATCGACCTGGAAGAGGCGAATCTGAAGAGAAAAGAAAGCTGAAAAGCTGTGATTGATGCAAGATGCATATCCAGACTTACCGAGTTGCATTCTTGATATGGTGTGAATTATGCCAAAAGAGGAGTCGAGACAAATCAGGCGTCTCGGGTGTCGGGGATTCACGGCCTATACGGACAGGAAGCGGACAGGAGGGAAGAAGATTGGTCGCGTGGCGGACTTGGATGAGGGAGGCAAATTTGTAATCTTGGGCAGGGAAAAGAGAAGGAAAGGAAGGCATAATTCAAATCATATATGTGTGTGATTGAGACATTGGCTTTTTGGTATAGCTTTATGTCTGATGAGGCATATAATTTCTACCTCATTTTTGTGTTGTTTTGGAGCATTGTTGATGGAGCATATTGTCGACTCTACAGGTCTACGGTATGTCTGCGAATGGGTTCAGTTCTGAACCCTTTTTATCAGATGCATTGACATCGACGTTGCAACCTGTCGTATACGGTTTCCTATACGGGCCGAGGATGGCCAAGTGCCGCGACAACGTTTACAAGTATATTTAGCATCAAGCTGGGAACTTTGTCAAACCCAAGGCCGTGTCAATATCAAACAAGGTTTTGACTGTTATAGCTATATACATATGTGGGAAAAACAATATTGTCCGTTCCTTCACCGAGGTCAACAGTCCTGTCAACCAGTTGCCTTGTGCTTAGCGGGGTAACGTGGGGGCTGTCAAAGTAAACATCTCAAGAGCATTGCAGGGAGTCAACGACACAGGCAGAATAAGAAGTCATTGTGACGATCAGCCATGTGGCAAGAAATCAAAGGTATAGGCTGCAGAATTACAATGATTTTGTGGTGTGTATTTATTCAATAATAGTAATCTTTGGCACCAAATAAAGACTGAACAAGAGAGGGGGAAGGCGGATATAATCCTTGCTCTATAGGAAGCCGAAACCCTCTTCTTCCTGCTACTAAAAATCTTCCTCTCAAGACTATTCGGGAACGGGAAAGCAACTTTGAAAAGCAAACATGTCATTATTGCCCTGGTCCGTGTTCTACGTGTATTTGGCTTGGAATTTTGCTGGGCCTATGTCATTCGATAGGAATTCAACTAAACAAATAATGTCGTTTTGGTCTGAACTTGGTTGACACGATGATTTTCCATTGAGGTAAACATACATAGTCTAAATATTTTTTTGTTTGATCATGTTGATATTTTAGGGGAATATTGTGGGGAGCAGTCGTTAACCCTGAATTTCCATTGTTTGCACGAGGGTTATGTCTATATTAGGGTTGGCATATAAATCAGTTGGCTTTTTTTTATATCAGGATAGATCTACTCATCACCAGGATTCATCCAAGCATCCATAGGGCCTTTGGTATGATGGGATATATAGTTCTTCTCGGAAATCAAATACATCCAACACAGCTGAGCTGGTGCTATGCTAATGCGAAGCCCGTTCGTATGCTTAGTCTTCCAACAAGCCGCCACATGTATAATATCTACATATATACATATCATCCACCCCCACAGCCGCCATTATGCATACCCCGCTTTTAGTGACGTTGTAATTGTCTCCACGGACGGTTTATTCAAGAGAGCTAGCTATTGAAATTGAAGAGAGCCATTCTATACGGAAAAGACAGAGGCTGCACCTGTGTCCGTCTTTGCAAAACGGAATTGCATGGGCATTGAGCAAAGTGCGCGGAAATCAGTGCACCCTTTACTATTCCTAAGTTTCTTAGTGGTTTAAGTATATATTTGACAGATGAATATTTAAAAGTAAAAGAAGACAAATCTTGATTTCTCGACTTGCTGAACAATGTTTCAAAAACGATATATTGACTGAATCTCATCTCAATTGGAGATGTTCTCGGGCCCTACTCGTATCGATGTTTCTTGATAAATATATCAGGTATTTAGTTTAGCGACCTTTTGGCCCATTTGGAACCCCTAAATGAACTTCATATGTTTTATGGTTGCTTTTTTCTGCTTTCTTTTTATTGATTCTTTTTTTTCGTTACGCCAAGATAATCAGATAATCACACTCCACTAAAACTTCACACCCCGAGTCCTCATTTGGGATTCATTGCAATATTTCACTGTATCATCACCATTTCAGAACTTTGACTTTTCTTTTTCAAACTCAGCTCCCAAAGTCCATATCTACGTTATTTGGATTCATCAACCAGCTATACAGAGGCATATAAGTCTTCACTGGAGCGTCTCAAAACCATCTCTCCTTCTCTCTTTCTCTCTTCTCCATTTTCAGGACCCTTCCCTTCCCCCAAGCCAGCATATACGACGCTAAGCCCTGCATCAATGGTCCCGATCAAGTAAAAGCAGCCAACAACAGTCGAATCCTCCTTCCCTAAGCCTTTCTCTTTTGCCATTTGCTGAAATTGTTTCCCTCGCTCCTTCTCGGTAACAATTGACTGAGAGGGGGGAAGTCTAGGAAAAGACGGACCTGATCTGCCAGCCACATATTCAACGAAGTCAACTGGCCTTCTTTATTGGATTTTTTTTTTCTTCTTCGCTTTTGCTTTCATTTTCTTTTCGCTGTATGGCAATTTTTGTAGTGTCTCTCGAGCTGATGTGACAGGATTAGACAAATGTCAGCCAAGACTAGGTCCGGTGCACAGCAATTCATTATCCATTTCATTTCCTCAAGACATATAGACTTGTTTTCTCCAGTTGTCGCTAGCTTCCTGTTTTGGCTAGGAGATACCCTCTCACAAACACAAAAAATCGACAATCCTCTATTTGCGCTATTTGTCCGTCCGGCGTTGGGAGCTCTGAACCCTTCTGTCATCATTTCCGTTAGTCCAAAGGAGTGACAGAACCGAACCCTATAGGCTGCACACTCTTATTGCCTTTGCATATCATTAAGGACACTGCTAGCGGGGCGCACCTTACATAGAAAAGTTCAGGGTATCAAGGAAGGCTCCATATCCTCACTCCAAAAGCTTGAATCGACAGGATTGGCCGGCTGTCAAGGACCTAACTGCTCTTGCAGATACACTAACGAGGGAAAGCCTCGTTGGTTTGTCTCTTTGCTGCAATTTGGAGACCGTGGCCGCTTTTTTTTTTTTTAAATTTTTTTAAATTTTTTTTCTTTCCTTCTTTTCCTTCCTGAATTTTTGGGTTGTTTTCGAGCTATCGAAGCATTTTATCATCGTGTTGAGGAGAGAGTGTGTGTCGCCTTCTTCCAGTGCTCGTTCTTTCGACCGATAAATCTACGGGAGCACACGCTCCTCGCAAACAAAAAAAGAATCGCCTGTCAGTAGTGCAGCAATTCGTCAATACATCTAACTTCTCCTAGAGTCAGGATATCAGACTGCAACACACGGCCCTTTACAACGTCTTTGATCCTGGCGAACGACTTTGCTCCACTGGTCTTGTATTTGAATCACAGGCCTTACTCGACAACCACAGTAATGCATCTAAGCTATACTACCATCCCAATTTGAACAAAATCGCCATTCTGTCTGTATGCCACTTAGACTTACGATCATTACAATATCCACAAGATCTAGATTCGTCATTTTGTCATCTCCCAAGTCCCGGCCAAGGTCCTGAATACAAGACTTTTGGAAGTCGGGCTACAAATCTACTATCCAATCGGCTTCTGTCTTGGTAATAGGGTCTTCGAGTCTCTTGGTTTGTACATATAGTCCGCCCTTACCACGAACACACCCGTTCCAAGGTTTTCTTGCTAGATAGATTTTCGGCAGTCTTCTTCACAGACCAAAAAGACTGTTAAATCGGGCGGTGTCTGTTCGTCTCCAACAAATATTCACGACTGTTGCCATCATTTTTTTTTCTTTGGTCGCATTCGCAGTTCAACCTTGTAAGATTTTGACCTGCGATCACGAGCCAAAGTTTCTGCAATACTTAACTTTCGTTTGACAAAACTGTTTGGCTCGTGGAATAACGATCCTTGATTTTTGTGGACTTTTATCTTCCAAGATCTTATAACCTTGAGAGCCAGACATCCACGCAATTAAGCGACCCTTGGAAGAGCATAATTACTGTCACTTTTTGCATCGACATAAAAAATCGGCCCTCTTCAATACGTACCCATACATCATATACCGCCCACCATGGCCGCGCCCGAGGCCTATTCCACAATTGTAGGCATTATCTCCAAGTTAGCTCCGGATCCGAGAATACCATTCATTATTCCTGAGAGCTACACTTCACAAATCAAGTTACCTGGAGAGAACTACCCGGAAAAGCTGTTCCTTGAACAAGAGTTGGTTAAACTCATCCTTAGAGTTGAAAGTCTCGAGGCCCGGACAGCGCCTATAGTATGCGATCTCGAGTCGCAAAAACAAATTCCTGACCCTGTACCCACATTACCTACAGTAATACCTCCGGTCTTAGCAAGCAATCAAGGTAAATATTTCATGCCAAACCTGTTTCTACCCGGGACCTGAATAGGCCTTCAAAATTAACATTATCTTTCAGTAATACCGTTATTGAAACAGGACTGCGAATACCAAGATATACAACTCAAAGAGCATGAAAGACGGATCCTTGAGCTGGGGGCCAAGATCAATAAGACGAATTTGGAGTTAACAGATCTCGAAAATGACCGTGTTCAGACTCTGGAGCGTGAGTTGTGGAAGCACCAAAAGGCCAATGAGGCTTTCCAAAAAGCGCTACGGGAAATTGGTGATATCTTGGCTGCCGTCGCTCGTGGTGACTTGACTAAGAAGGCAACCCTTTCCAATGTCGAAATCGACCCTGAAATCACTGCCTTCAAGCACACCATCAACCGCATGATGCAACAACTTAATGTCTTCTCCAGTGAAGTCTCGCGCGTAGCCCGTGAAGTCGGTACCGAAGGTTTACTAGGCGGTCAGGCCAGGATCGATGGTGTTGACGGTACATGGAAGGAGTTGACAGACAATGGTAAGCCGCGAAAGCTTGGCACAAATGAGGAAGCCCTCATACTTACGAATTCTTCATCTAGTGAACGTCATGGCCCAGAACCTAACCAACCAGGTGCGAGAAATTGCGTCAGTCACTACTGCTGTCGCACATGGTGATTTAACCAAGAAAATCGAACAACGAGCTCAGGGTGAGATTTTGCAGCTGCAACAGACCATCAACACCATGGTGGACCAATTGCGGACATTCGCCTCCGAGGTCACCCGTGTCGCTCGCGATGTCGGAACAGAGGGTATTTTGGGTGGTCAAGCAGATGTGGAGGGGGTCAAGGGCATGTGGAACGATCTCACTATCAATGTGAACGCCATGGCCAACAACCTCACGACTCAAGTGCGAGATATCATCAAGGTCACCACAGCTGTCGCTAAAGGTGACCTGACCCAAAAGGTTCAAGCTGACTGCAAGGGTGAAATCTTTGAGCTGAAGTCTACAATCAATTCCATGGTGGACCAATTGCAACAATTCGCGCGCGAAGTCACCAAGATTGCGCGCGAAGTCGGTACTGAAGGTCGCTTGGGTGGACAAGCTACTGTTCATGACGTCGAGGGTACTTGGCGTGATCTCACCGAGAATGTCAACGGCATGGCTATGAACTTGACTACCCAAGTGCGTGAGATTGCCAATGTTACCTCTGCTGTTGCTAAGGGTGATCTGTCGAAGAAGATCTCAGTCCCTGCCCAAGGAGAAATTCAAGATCTGAAGAATACTATCAACACCATGGTGGACCGTCTAGGAACCTTCGCATTTGAAGTCAGTAAGGTCGCTAGGGAAGTCGGAACTGATGGTACACTGGGTGGACAAGCACAGGTTGCCAATGTTGAGGGTAAATGGAAGGATCTAACGGAGAATGTCAACACCATGGCCTCTAATCTCACAGTCCAGGTGCGTAGTATCTCAACAGTCACTCAAGCCATTGCCAATGGTGATATGAGTCAGAAGATTGAGGTACAGGCTCGTGGAGAGATTAAAATCCTCAAGGAAACCATTAACAACATGGTTGACCGTTTGTCTAGTTTCTGCAATGAGGTGCAACGTGTTGCGAAGGATGTGGGTGTTGACGGAAAGATGGGTGCGCAGGCCGACGTTGCGGGGTTGAAGGGTCGTTGGAAGGAAATCACGACCGATGTCAATACTATGGCTAGTAACTTGGTAAGTATTTCGCATGAGGCAAGAGGTCAGTAACCTTTTGAACAGACACTAACCATGTTCTAGACTACCCAAGTCAGAGCTTTCTCTGATATCACTAACTTGGCTACAGATGGTGACTTCACCAAATTGGTAGACGTTGAGGCCTCTGGAGAGATGGACGAGTTGAAGAGGAAGATCAATCTCATGGTTTCCAACTTGAGGGATTCCATTCACCGTAACCAGCAAGCTCGTGAAGCCGCCGAGTTGGCCAACAAGACCAAGTCTGAGTTCTTAGCCAACATGTCTCACGAAATTAGAACGCCCATGAACGGTATCATTGGCATGACCCAACTTACTCTAGATACCGACCTGACCCAGTATCAACGAGAGATGTTGAATATTGTCCATAATTTGGCCAATAGTCTTTTGACTATTATCGACGATATTCTGGATCTGTCCAAGATTGAAGCCCGGAGGATGGTCATTGAAGAAATTCCTTACACCCTCAGAGGTACTGTCTTCAATGCACTCAAGACTCTGGCCGTCAAGGCGAATGAGAAGTTCTTGGACCTTACATATAGAGTCGACAGCTCAGTGCCGGATCACGTTATTGGTGATTCATTCCGTCTACGTCAAATTATTCTCAACCTGGTTGGCAATGCTATCAAGTTCACGGAGAATGGCGAGGTGTCGCTGACTATTATGAATGGTTCCAGCGAACCTGGCAATGGACTTAATGAAATTGAGTTCATTGTCCGTGATACGGGTATTGGTATTGCTGAGGATAAGTTGTCACTTATCTTTGACACGTTCCAGCAAGCTGACGGTAGTATGACCCGTAAGTTTGGTGGAACGGGTCTTGGTTTGTCTATCTCGAAGCGTCTTGTCAACCTTATGGGTGGTGACCTCTGGGTGTCCAGTAAGCCTGGAAAAGGGTCTGAATTCCACTTTACATGCAAGGTTAGACTTGCTTCGCTTGATATCAGCAGGTTAGA
This sequence comes from Ambrosiella cleistominuta, assembly GCA_017139545.1. Classification (NCBI taxonomy): domain Eukaryota; kingdom Fungi; phylum Ascomycota; class Sordariomycetes; order Microascales; family Ceratocystidaceae; genus Ambrosiella; species Ambrosiella cleistominuta. Next base: position 93,946 of record JABFIG010000021.1, on the reverse strand, counting down.
TCTTGCGCAATATCATCACCATCAGGTTCTGTTCGTGGACAAGGAGCAGTCTCAGTTTGGTCGTGAAGTTCATTCGATGTTGGAAGAAATGGGTCTTATCCCGATTCTGATAACTACAGACACCAACGTATCACTGTCTTTCAGACTTGGAGCCAGTCTACCTTATGACATAATCATTGTGGACTCTATTGAGACTGCTCGCAAGTTTAGATCTGTCGATGACTTCAAATACTTACCCATTGTCCTGCTGGCTCCTGTCGTTCATGTCAACCTCAAGTCTTGCTTGGATCTTGGTGTTACGTCATACATGACAATGCCTTGTAATACCATGGACCTCAGCAACGCCATCATACCCGCCCTGGAGAACCGCGCCACTCCTTCTCTTGCTGACAATACCAAGTCATTCGAGATCTTGCTGGCCGAAGATAACAGAGTCAACCAGCGCCTCGCCGTCAAGATACTTGAGAAATACCACCACGTCGTTCACGTTGTTGGCAACGGTCTTGAGGCCGTGGAAGCCATCAAGCGTAAGAAATTTGACGTTATTCTCATGGATGTCCAGATGCCTATTATGGGTGGTTTCGAAGCTACCGGCCGTATCCGTGAGTACGAGCTGACCATTAACCGTCGCACTCCTATCATTGCCCTCACTGCTCACGCCATGATGGGTGATCGTGAGAAGTGTCTGCAAGCTCAGATGGACGAATACCTGTCCAAGCCTCTCCAGCAGAACCATCTCATCCAAACCATTCTCCGTGTGGCCACTTTCGGCTGTGAGATTCTGGAGAAGAACCGTGAGCGTGAACTTGCCCGTCAAGCTGAGGCCAAGTCGTCAAATGGTCACCATGGCATCGACCAACAAGCTCTCGATAGCTATTCCACCAGAGCTGGCTATGCTAGTAGTGACGCTACGCCCAACCTGGGTGCCATGTCTTCTGCGGCCACAGCCCAGGTTGCCAACGCCATTGCCAGTGGCTCTGCCCCTGGCCCTTTCAACACTGAGCTTGCGGCCGCGACAGCATCTTCCAATAGCATGGGAGCCGTCGCTGGCGACGCCCCCCCCTCGCGGGTTACAGAAGCTATAGACGCTGAATTAGCAGAGAAGTCTGCACCCGCATCTGAACCTGCGGTTGCACCTGCACCTACAGTGACTGTTTCAACACCTCCGGCGACCAATAAGAAGAGCAGTTCGGGGGCGTCCGGGTCACGACCGGTGAAGAAAAGCAAAACGAAGCTTAGGCCGTTACATGCTCCTGCGTTTAGCACAAGTAAGCCGAAGGTGGCGGCGGTAACAGCAACAGAAGTCAGTCCCGCGGAGAGCAATGGTAGTTCTGAGGACGCAATGGATATTGATTCATGAAACATTTGTGTAGCTTTTTAGGGTGTTGGGTTGGGTCGGTGGCTTGTTCTCTAGTTTTTGTGTTTTTATTTATTTGGGTTGTTTTATTCTGTTGCTGAGGTGTTTGGACCTGGTAGCCAGTACCATTGGTTTGTATGTCTTTTTTTCTTTTTTGTTTTTTCTTGTTTTTTTTTTTTGGTTCCGGGATTTCTCGCATGAGTCTTGTTGGCATGGTTGATAGGATTTATGTCGATGTCATTTAGTATGTCATGGTTTACTGTCGGCGTTATTTTTCGTCTTTTTTTTATGTTACAATCTTGGTTTCTCTGTATACTGATTCAATTTATCTTTTCTCCACGTTCCAACTTGACTACATATTTACTTCCACTTTGTCTCTATCCCGTCTTACGTTGTTTGTATCTGTGTGATGTGATGCGTCCTTCCTTGATGAAACCTTTCTGGGAGTAACTATATATATTTGGTTATACATATATGACCGACCTATGGCCTATATCTCGGCATGTCACTCTCTGGCTGGCTTCCCGATACTGTGTGATGATAGGACGCCATGGAAGATTTGAAGTTGAGGCCAGACGGCCGGGGATGTCTGTGGTTGGCTGGGCACGGGGGGGATATAGACAAAGGATTAACCCGCCTGTTCGTCATGGAATGGAATGTGGACACATACACATGCAGACCAAGGACATGAAGATTTTTTGTTTGATTTTTTGGGTTGTGTGGAGGGAGTGGGAAATCTGACAAGGAGGATAGATTCTTTGACAGTCAGCGGCTGGAGATGTCATTTCACTGGATATATGGATAAATGGAAGTCGTCAATGACAACCCTATGTTCCACCGACCGTAGGATATCACGTTTGCAGCATACATAATCTGGCACTATATATCAATGAATGAGTAAATAACGTGCTGCAATATGACGTCAAGTTTTATTTTCTCTTCTTTCTTTACGATGGCTCCCTCCGGTGCAGGTGGCAATGGTGTAATGAAATGGGGAAGTTGTTGGTAGCGATGATACTAGGGTATGGTAAACTCTGCTGGCCTTGCGGACCTTGATACGTCATTTGTGGATAGTTTGTAGATAGGTGTCTTGGGACCACAACGTAGCATTGGCGTCTAATTGACATGGCCTTTTTAGACAACTTCCAGAGAGGGGGGGAAAGAAAACAGAAGACAGAGATCCTTTAAATATTTAGTTTGATTTCTGTACCAGTGGTTCGTCGAGTTGTTGACGATGATCCCTCTGGAATTTCTATCCAATGGGGTTGCACAGCGTAGGTTGTGGCTGGAATTTGGGATAAAAAAATGTTTCAAAGAAAAAAAGGAGGTTCTTTTTCTTCGTTCATGTGATTAGATGATGTGAGAGTGAGAGAGATAGTCAAGGTCGGGAGGGTTTGCTAGATGAGGAAGGTTTATGAGGGGTGGTCAGTTGGACGAAGAGGGAACGGAGAAGAAAAAAAGAAAAAGAAAAAGAAAAAGAAAAAGAAAAGGAAAAGGAAATTCTTGTAGAGACAAGTGGGTTTAAGAAAATGGAGGTGAGTTTTAGATACGTATGTAGATGCTAGAAAGTACTGAAAGTGAGATCTTGAGTTGGCGGGGCCAATGTCCGGGTATTTTAGAGAATGCAGGCTGTGCGTTTGCTTGTCACTTTCAGTTTCCAGTTGACAGTTGAATATCTAAATAGCTGGCTGTAGATATGGAGATGATGCTGATAATGCACGGCATGTATTGGAATGTCAAAGGTATGCTATGTTAGGCGGGGTAGAAAAATCCTAGGTAAGAAGAGGAGCCTGGACCGCGATGGTAAAGCGTTTTTTGTGTAATTTTCCATGTTCTCCGTGGAAATCTCGGACATGATCTGACCAGATTACACATCACAGATTTTTACACCATTATTAGATAAATTCCATCAATATAGCTCTTTTACTATTTATTTTCTTTGTCCGTTGTTGTTTCTATTTGCTAATTCAAGAAAAGCCGAAGCCCCTGGTCTAGTTTTTATAGGTTCCTGGGGCTTGTGAGTGGTGATGACACCGATACTCGGTCTTTTCTTTGATGCTCTTTGATGTGATGGGATTAACAAGGGAAAATATGTATCTCAAATTGAATGAATGGAGGTCAACAATAGGCAGAGTCGCAGAATTATTCTAGGGATGCTTTCTTCAAGTTGTTATGAAAAAAAAAAACAAGGTTGATTGGTAATATTGTATATGTAATATGGGAAGGAAAATGTCGCTAAAAAAGAACAGACATAACCGGATTTAGAGGCTGGACCTCCTCCACCGGTCGAACAACTCACCCTCCCTCGTAACCGAATAATATCCACAGGTTGCCAAAACTGCTAATTAAACACTAATAGCCATATTGGATGCTTGAGGTACATAGGCTGGTAGATGGATATGTAATTACTTTTGGTGATATAGTTGATTCCCTGTGTTGGCACCATGGCAATCACTACTGCAAATCTGGTCATTCGTCATATCGAACCAACCAACAAAAAATGTGAGACTGCGAAAGATTGTGGCCAAATGAACTCTACACTGGCTAAGTAGGTACAAGTAGCCAAGGTAAGTGTGCCTTGGTTTCGCCAGACAAAGTTTGGGGTGTAAGGGAAATCGTGGAGGGCTGTAACTGGTTGGGGCAGGGGGATGATGATGGTTGTAGACGCTGAAATATACCGGGCTTCTGCATTGTGGGTGGTATTTTGAGAGTGGTGGTGTGGCGATGATGACAATGAACGGGTTGGGGCCACGTTACAGTGAAGAGGGGAATTCTGGTCAGTGGAGGTTGCATGTAAGATTGTGTGCATAGGGGCATTCTGGTGAGGTGGCCACGATGTGAGACAAAATCAGTGATTATTTAGTTATAGATATGGACAAGGCGGGGTATTTTGGTCTGGCTTGGCCACTCTGTCTTAGTTAGAATGTCTGAAGCTGACTCCGAATAACATCCGCCAGATTCGTTCTACCGACAGGCCGAGACTGCATCTAGTTTTTCAGCACATCCAACTACATCCACTACATGAATATGTACATATGTACCTGACCTTGTGATCTTAAATGTATTCAAAATTGCACTATTGCGCAACATAACGTCAAACTATACACAAATTTACCAACGATTTATGCTGTAAATTGTATTCACTCAATATCCTCTTTTCAACTGACCGCAATGTTGGTTGTCCACAATATCAAATCAACCAGATCTAGTATATGAAAGTCCTCGCCACATACCGGCTCTGCCTTCGACAATACAAAGTCCCGCCCATTCGAAAATGCTACTCTCTGAAAATCTCTCTGAAAATCTCTCTGAAATATATACTTTACTTTTACATCTACATACTCTATTTCTCTTATTTTTCATGGTGCACATTCTGAACTTTCAACTTGTCTCTACATCGGATTATCGGATCATCGCGTAGCAAAATCTTTTTTTCGTGTTTGTCTCGCTTTTGCAAAGTATTGGTTGGATCAGACGGCCACTCAGGCCCTTTGGCCCGGAAGACTTTTAAGACTTTCTGGTACGAAAGACAAAGGGTGAGTGCACACATAAATGAGGTCATTACAAGGGAGATATTTAGATGGTTCCCTTTCTTTGTCTTCTGGAGCTTTGTGGTCTCAACATGTCTTGGATTCCCTACAGGTGTTGTGCTTGATTTCACAGTGGACATCAGCATGTTGTTATCCATCCAATGCCAACCCCCAAATCATCAGATCCCATGAGAAAATAAAAAGTGCCCATCTTCTTAGATTTTCATCACAATCCAGCCCATAACACACCCTCTTTTTTTTTCCCTCCAGTCCATGGACGGATGATGCTTTATCAGGAAAAGCACATGTACCCAAAGAGGCAGTTCCCCAGGTCCATGTGTAACTCAGTAACTGCTGAAATCTAAATTTATCGAATGTTGCCTATTTGGGTAGCGATATTGTGTAATCCCTGCTCAAGAAATGACGACATGGCAGCCGGATCGAGATGGTTTTTGGTGATGTTCTGTGTATGAGTGTATGGATTATTCAGCAATAATCGACCTTATAGAGGTAATGTGCGGAGACTCTGGTTCAATTTCGGCACTAGGAACCAAAAGACCAAAAAATTATTTCTCAATGACGTTTAGTCATGTCATTTTAGGCTGCTACAGGTGGAAATGAGGCGGTAAGCTATCACCAATACCTGAATTACAAGAAAGTTGAAGCTGTAATGCATGGAATCCGTCGTTCTTATTTTCTTCTGCTTTTTTTGTTTTCCCAGACTTTTGGGTCTCTTTCTCTTGGGCCGCGTCTGCTTGTATGCTACATGTAGGTGATGTCTCGAGATCAGTGATTCAGCGTTGTAATGAAACATTGCGATGTCAGGGTCATATCTTAGCTGAATAGATATAACATCGATTTGGAAACAATGCCAATGTACAAGATAAAGCTACATATTCTCAACAAACATACTTTCTTTTTCTCAACTATTATTCGTGTCCATCTGTCTAAAAAAACACACACCCACCATCCTCGATTCTCCAAGTTTGATATCACCGACATCACGTCTGCACCTTTTGCATCACCACCTGCAACCACTTCCGCCCACTCTCCTCCAGTGAACCTTCTACCGTCCTCCACGGAAGTTTGCATTCATAAAAAGAAAAAATACCTATAGAATTTTCATGTTTGGATTTTTTGATTAAAGAGATAAAACAAAAACAAAAATAACCCCAATCTATAAATCTTGATAAATTGTCCCCCAACCCCTGCCCCGTCACACACCAATCTGACCTAACAAGGCCGGGGTCGTCCCCACTTGGCGATCTATGAATTTCTTTGATGTCTTTCCGAGTGCGATAATGGCGGTAGTTGAGAAGATACACAAGAGTATGAGTAGAGTAGGTAGGCGGTTGATGTTGGTTGAATGAGTGTGGGAGGAGAGGGAAGAGTATAAGAGAAGTGGCCTGTCCCGGGAGGACTTGGCTCTTTTTTCACTGGTGTTCTTCATCTTTAAAGACTTAGGCGAATTCATACTTGTTCAGAAACCATCTCTTCTTCTGATATCAATATATTCATTATCAAGACAAAGCTACTTGCTCAGAAACTGTTGCCCGTCATACTCTCAACTACGTTGACCTCTATTTCTCTCACTCTCCTATACACATAAACATCCTCAAGATGCCCTCCTCTTACCTCCCCTCAAAACCCCAATGCTCCCTCTTCATCCACGGCAAAGGCAAATCCATCTGCACCTGTCCCTTCCACAACGATGACGATCCCCCCTCCCCTCCCCTCATCTCTCTCCCTATATCCGCCCACCCCCACACATCCAAGCTCCCCTCCGCGACCCCCGCCGAGGACTCCCCACTATCAACATCCACACCTTCACCCACACAGTCGATGCTCAGCGATCCGCTCGTTCAGAACTTTATGAATGCCTTTGCGTTGGCGACAGTACCGGCAACGGCACCGGCAACGGTGAACATGGCAGCGAGGCAGAAGGGGAAATTAAAGGAAGTGGTTGATGGAGTGAAGACGGAGAAGAAGGTGGCGATGGGGTATAAGCTGGATGTGTCCGGACTGGATAATATGCCGCCGATGATTATCGAGTACATTACTATTTAATTTTGTGAGAATTTTTGGGGGAAAAAGGGGATTTATGATTTTCTTGGATATCGAGGTGTTGGGTTTTTACTCTTTTATGCATTTTTAGCGCTGGAGTTGGAAAACTTGCTTCATCGTCACACTTCGTGACTTCATACATAGGATAGTAGACACAAAACAAAAACAAGAACAAATAATTAAATTTCTTCCAACCACAACATCTCCGTCCTTTTCCTCATTTCTCTTCTGTATCCTCCTTCCCCTTTGCCGCCCTCTCCTTCTCTTCCTTCCTCTTCGCCTCCCCCCCTATCGACGCCAACAAATCATCCAACGTCTTTTCCAGCGCATCCAAATCTTTTTCCATCATTTCCGCTTTTTGCTCCCCACTGTGATGCATCCATCAGTCAGTATATAAATGTAATCATTGTAGAGAGATGTGTATATGTGTGTGGTAATTGTGTGGATATGGGATGGCAATGAGGGTTATGATTTATCGTCATCATAACATAACGATTATGAATGTGGCGGTAATGTTAAGGGAATCAGGGTCAATACAACACTTACGCCACGAGGTCTTTGTAAAGCTGGGAGGTTGTAGATAGACGTCAGTATGCTATTGTGATACATGATAAAATTGTATAAAACTCAACTCACATTCGCAATCTCTACAGGCGTCATTTCCTTTTTGTCGGAGGCGGCCATTGTTTTTATCTCTGCTGATGATAATTAATATTACGCTCTTCGCTTGATACCAAGAAGTCGCGATACCGATGATGGAATGAGAGAATAACGGTTCAAATATACATGACCAAGCCTATTTGAAGAATGAGTTGTCACGTGTAAATGGCTGTTATTCATATATAAATGAGAGATGGCTGATGTTATCCCCCGGCGTAACCCACGAGGCTGGTCGCTGTGGAGGATTCTTGACAGGGGACCCACTTTCGACGTCCGAACCTAGCCAAGGCAACATCACAGCTAACATTCAAATACATTTTAAAAAAAAAATAGACAATATTCCATTATGCATTCATTCATTTACTTGATTATTATCTTTACAATTAAATATCCCGTCTCAATCGCACCTAAATCCCATCCTCTTCAATCTCCGCCTCCCAATCCTTCCGGATATTCAACTCTTGTAAATCATCCGACTTCTCAATAACCAGCCCCTTCTCATTAGCCAAATGCAACAAGCAAATAAAACAGTAACTTGTCGAAATATCATCCATCGCCGCCTTGGGATACACCGCCTGTAAATCATTCATAACCTCCGTAAACTTCAACGTTAGATCGTTCTCCGGTGTCCTTGGGCCCTTTGATGAACCGTTCTCCGACGTATCTGTTGAGCTGATGTTCATGTTCTTAGGCATCGGTGTCGGCGTATCCGGGCGCTCAATCTCACCCAGACTGTCAAAGCCAATGTTATTCCACAACTCTTCCTTCAACCTCCGGACGTCCACCTTCTTTGCTACCCGGGCATACTGCACGTAATCTGGTCTGATTCGTCTTGTTTGTGTGACTAATGTCATACCAAAGTCGCCCATTGTGTTCATCACTGTATCACCGCCCATTATCTGGGTCATGCCCGGCATATCAGCTGCCTGTATATCATCCCCCGGCGAGAAGTGATCACAAGCATCCGCAAAGTTTTCATCGTCATCAAATCCACCAGCAAACGGCATATCATCGTTGAAGAAGTTAGCATCGTAGTCACCCTCTGGAGTATTCCCGTCATTGCCAGCAGTCGGCGCTTCGGTCTTCCGTGACGCCCAGAAGGCTTCGTCCATGTCACCATCACAAATGTTTTCATCGGGATTTGCCCCGTTATCTCCGCCCAACAAAGGACCAAAGCCAACGGCTCTTCTCCGTCCCATCTTCGCGCGGGGCTTCAAGAACAAACTAAGAAGTTCCTTCGAACTAAAATTCTTGTCGTCAGGCAACAAATTTCGGTTCTTGGCCTTCCAGTCTTTCTTGGGCATTGAGATTGCTTGGTTGGAGGTTGCAGGAGTATACAGGGTCTCCGCAATGGCGGGGTTCAGAGGCGACTCAAAGTTAATAGTAAAGCTTTCCTTGGCCTTTCTCTCGCGAGCAGGAGCAAAAGGCTTTCCAACATCCTTGATCTTCCGGATACGCCAGTGTTCGGCACTGGTCCAATTCTTTTGTAACGCCTGGTCGAAATAACTGAGGATGTCATCATGCATGTTCTCCTTCGTCTGAGGATGCCCCATGGTGACAACATAATCGCCATTAGGATCATCAATAAGCTGGGCATTGTCATCGCCATCAAAGTTGTTCTGGAACACCCTCATCTGCGGCTCCAGAGCAACTTCACGAGCCCAAGCCTCGCCACCCTCACCGAAGGCAACATCATCTTCCAGGTCGAAACCACCCAGATTCAAATCGTCATCAAATCCACCCATATTATCATCATCATCCAAATCTGGATCAGACTTTCCACTCAGAATACTCTTTTCATCATTCTTCCATTCCTCCGGCGCCCGCAGGAACGGGATATCGAGAGATCCAGAAGGGTCGCCGAGAGCAAAGGTTCTCAGAGAATGGCAAATCTCATACTCCTCCAACATATCAAGCTGAGGGAAGAACTTTTGGCGAAGTGATGACAGGTCTATCTCGGCACTGATCTCCTCTTCCTCTTCTTGTTGTTCGTCGGCCTCGCTAATGCGCGACAAATTTCCATCCTCGGCATTATCTCTTTTTGAGTGCTTGGCGACATCCTCGGCATCATCCGAACTGTCAAAGATAATACGGCCCCGGGAGTCAATCATCAGATGGTTAAGAAGAAGACCCTTGGCGCCACCCTCGTCAAAATCAGCAGACGCCTTCTTAAACAAAGGGTCCACAGAGAATTCCAACTCTAGCTTCTTAAGTTGTAGTGATGCAAAAGAAGGAGCTAATGTTGCCTCTGACCTATGCTTGCGCTTCGGCTTCTTCTTGACGACATTGCCCTCCTCGTCGATTTCTTCCTCATCAGTCTCGCCCTCCTCGTTCTCCTCTTCCGTGCGCTCCTTCTTTTTGTTATTGCTATCGGCCAGACCGCTTAGCAACTTTCCCGTCTCTGTCGCCACACTGTCGATTCTGCTAGTGTAGATCTTCACACATCCATCCAAAGTGCAACTGGCCTTTTGGAAATTGACACCATCGCCTTCCTTCAGCAACGACATGTCGTGGAAATAATCGATCAGGGCAAAGTTCCAGGAGTTTGTGGCGTTGATCTTGTTGTCCGTAGCCATCTTCATCCACTCCTCAAAGTTTGCAAGGATCGGCACTCGCTTCATAGGCGTCACCGCGGTCCCGGCGACCATAATGTCGGATTCATCGTCAGATTCGCTGGTTCCCTTGCGGCCATGGCCGGGAGTAGTGGGGTTGTTCGGATCGAAGTGGTCGGTGAGTCGGCGGTTCTTGCGCGGCGTGGCCGTGGCGGCACGCTTGAGCTCATTGATTTGAGCTTCATGGGCTGCTTGGCGGTTGTGCATGCGGCGGGCTTTTTCGGAGGCGTCGTCGTTGAGAGGGATCCTGTGTAGATGAAACAAATATGTATCAGTCTATATATGCTGTGCAAAATTGGTTGGGCCAGGCGTTGTGACGTAGTTTGTCGTGGGGTAGCGGATCACGGGGTCGTGGGTGCGTAGTGAGGGGCATTTATTGTTCCCTGTTTTTTTGAACGTCACAATATTCGGAATTGAAACGATTGTGATTAGGTGTGGCGACTAGAGTAAACAAAGAGAAAAGACCAAGAGGCCGCAAGGAATTGGTACTTACTTGATGGTTGTGGAAGATTTGAAGGGAGAATTCATATTGGTCCCGGGACCGATAGACACTCGTCCGCCGGCTGGCCGCGCCTTCTGTGCCACGCGAGGCATGTTGAAATCTTCTTTGTAATGACTATTGCCTGTTCGTTTTCGTGAAGGCAATTCAGACTCATAGCTTAGAGCAGCCGATACAAACAAACAGACAAGATGTGCGCACTAGGCCCTTACGTGCAGTGGTTGTTAAGGAATGCACCGTGGGGAAAGTCGTGATGTCGTCAAGCAAGTGTTTCAAAAGGTTGCGTGGATGTTCACCGCTTACAGGCTTCAAAGCAGGGAAAAGGAAGGAGTATTTTCTTTGTGGCCCAGGCAATTACCACGATGGGAATTGGGAAGCAGGGGAAAGAAAAGGACAAGGCAAGGGTAACAATATACATATGGGTTTCGTTCTGGCCGTGCATCTAGAAGCACTCTATCTACCGTTACACTACTGTTATTATTTATTTAAATCACCACCGGGCTCTTCTGACCCCATCACAATGACTTGTAAAATAAACAGAGTTTGAGAACTCGAAGCTTTAAAAGGTGGATTCGGGGACCACATATGATTGGTGGAGTATCTGTCGTCAAAACAACCCATAATGGGGCACTAGCCAATCAATGAGCCAGGGGCTCGATTATGATGCATTCGGTCACGTGATAAGGGTCCATAAACCAATACGGATAAGGACAACCCTTATAACTGCTACAGAAAAAAAGATACTGATCCGCAATTTCTTTTTGCATACATTGACGCTTCCATTTGTCAGAACCATCTCATGCATTTAATATGCATATACCATCGGCGAGTCCCAAAACTTGCAAGATTGCTCACACCGACGATCTATGTTCTTGTGATCGAACCGTACCCACTGAAGCGGCATATCTTATGCCGATATCATGATATATGCAGCTGCGAAGCTCTTAAACTACTGAGAATTGTACACATCAGCTCGCGGTATAACTTCCTCAGAAAGAGGCCGCCATACAATTCTTTAGTCCACTCTTTGGCTCTCAAAACGGATAACATATCCGATTGGGATTCAGCCGGACGAGCTGCGTCGAGATCCCACGATTATAGCGGTTCGAACCAAGTAAAGCTGTCAAGCACAGAAAGCTACAGGGATCCAACAGACGGTACCGGGGTCAAAATGGGAACTCAGGAAGCCTACGGCAGTGCCTGACGGTTGGCAGCACGGATGAAGTCTTGGTTGGTTTTGGGCGCGCATGCCACTATAGCTTTTGGTGTGATCTTGGGTCTTGAAACTTTTGATATTCTTCAACGTCATCCGATTCCGAGACACCGGGTTTGGCTGATTATTTACTTATTATCTATTGGCATCTTTTTTATGTTATATACATATAGATAATTAGCTAGATCAATCTAATTGATCATCGCAGTTTCTACACTAGCTAGCTTCCTCTTCAGTGTCCGCTTATCATTCATCAAAATCGGCAGTACAACGTTGTGTGCATTCGGTACTTTCATCATAAGCTTGGATTGATCGCATTATCTATCGAAGTATAACAAAAGAACGTATTTAATCTTACATCTAATTGCCATATATCTCGATGATCACTTGCATCTACAAAACGCCCACATAATCCATCGATACCTCATCGATCACGTAGCCAGTAATGTCTGCTGCGTGTCTTCGAAATCGAAATAACCATCTTCCAAGGCCTTGTTCAGACACCCACCTGGAATTTATACAATTATTGCACTGAGTACTTCTTGGTCTTTAGCACATATTTGCAGTCCAACCACTATGGACTTCGACCTCAGAGGGCTGTTGCGACAGCCCCGAGCTGCAGCAATTCGACGACGGAAGGGTCGCCGACCGTACAGTTTCCGGCCCTTCATGTTAACCGTCGCAACCATCTTTCTGCTTTGCACCTGGTCCTTTGTCTCAAGTAGAGTGTTCAGAATACGCCACGGTCCATCGGATTCTGCATTCGATGACTTTTCCGTTTTGCGCCGGTCTGCAGCCACTTTGAAACAGCTGGAATGCCGTGACATCATATATGCCTACGATAAATGTGGATTTGTCCAGGCCAACTGCGACGATGAAAACTCTGGGTTGATACCCTATTTGACCCTCTATTATTGCACATCGCCATTATTTGAACCACTTAGCTTTATATTACTAGTGTGCTGGCTTGCATTACTATTCACAACCATCGGGATTGCAGCCAGTGACTTCTTCAGCATCAACCTTTCCACGATCTCGAGCTTCTTGGGTCTTAGTCAAAGTCTCGCTGGCGTAACCTTTCTCGCCTTTGGAAATGGTTCTCCGGATGTTTTCAGTACGTTTGCGGCAATGGGGTCTGGCAGTGCCTCTATGGCGGTGGGTGAACTCATAGGTGCAGCTTCCTTCATCACTACCGTTGTTGCAGGCTCTATGGCCCTCGTGACCGAGTTCCGAGTTGCGCGCAGGTCGTTTGTACGTGATATCTGCTTCTTTATCGTCGCAATTATTTTCACCACCTACTTTCTGTTCGATGGGAAGCTTCTGTATTGGGAGTGCTGGGCCATGATCGGATATTATGCTGTTTATGTCTTTACTGTTGTGACTTGTCATTGGTATGATAAGCGGAAGGCTGCAGCCAGGCTTCTCCTTCGACGGCTTGACAGAACACAAGGGGCAGATATTGAGCCGTATTCCGATAATGTCGACAATAACGTATCTAGTGGTTCTTCGGTTATGGCGGCGAGTCCGTTACCCGGCCCTTCAACTCCTGTCGATCTATCAACTCACTTTCTGGAGGCTGGAATTCACAGAAGGCGCACTGGCGGTGAAGATGACGAGGAAGATGATGAACTCGAGAGTTTGGTTGCTGCTGAGATTTCTAACAACATGAGAGTCATCAGGACCCCAGGACATCGCCGTCGAAATACTGCTGCCACACCAATCAGACCGAGTTTGATGGGAGCACTTGAGTTCCGCTCAGACCTGGAACGGGCAAAGAAGGAGATGGATCCCTTGCCTCTTCTGCAGTTACCTGCAACACATTCCCGACGCCCACAAGCTCACCACAGGTGTTGGTCCGCTACTGACCTCGAAGACATGTTTAACAAACTGCCATCGCAAACCCGGTCCTATTCGCCCAGCCTTTTGGTTCAGACTCCCTTGACCAGTCCCTTGGCGGGGCCTTCTAGTCGTTCGGCTAGTCGTCCCGGCACTCGGGAGCGGGCTCTCTCCTCTGGAGATCGTCCCAACAGCAATGACCTTTCTGTGCACATTCCCCCGCCAGTTTCACTGAGCTCTACAGATGACATGCATCAGATGCTTCTAAACAAGGTCATATCTCGGCAGTCTTCGCCTGAACGGCCGAATATGCACTCCCGATCTGGCAGCACCACTTCATTCCACTCCTACAAGATTGCCGGCAATCTTGCTCCTCCGCCTGCGACAGGCTTGAGCGGGAGTCCCAGAAAGAATCTTACCTCCTCTCTGCCAAAGCTTCATATTCCTAGTCCACAGACACAGTCAGCAGCGCCGTCAGGTGTGTCTCTTGGCTCGCTGTTTCCCGCTTTCAGTCTTTCGCCAGGTGGCGTGTCGCCTGGAACTGCTGGATCTCCGACGATCATAGAGCGGGATGAAGATGGGGTTGAGAGACCATTGCTTCAACCGGCCTCACCACATCCAATTCCTACTTTCAATATCGAGGCCGCCGATGAAAGCAATGAGACACTCAATGACAAGTCTCCATTGAATCAGTCTTGGTGGCCTGCATGTCTGCCCAGCCCTCACGCATTATCGCGCACTTTGTTCCCTACGATACAGCATTGGAAAGACAAGGGGCACTGGGATCGCTTTGTTAGTATCATGACAGTACCCAGCGTTTTACTTCTTGTCCTCACCCTGCCAGTTGTCGATGGTGAAGTGTTGGACTCAGATACCGAGACTATCTATAATATGCCAGCCACGCCTCAACCATCTGTCCCTACGTCTTTAAGGCCAACTCCTTCAAATGTTACTAAAGTTCCCGCATCTCCAGCCATTGCAAACTCACCCAATGGAGAGAACGAATGGCAACGATACCGTCGGTACTCAAAGACTCATCACCAGCGGATGTCATCTGTGACGTCTGAACAGGTCTCGCCACCCATTCTTATTGCCGTTGAGCCACCAACTGCTTTCCCTACTGCATTAGCCATTGACACCGCACCTCATACTCCTGCTCCGCAGCTTAATGCTGCAGTCGACACCGATGCTTTGTCCATCAAGTGTCATGAGATCCAGGAGGAGGCTGATTTGGGCTGGTCTCGGTGGCTAGTGGGGCTTCAGATCTTTACTGGGCCGGCGTTTTTCTTGTGTGTTCTCTGGGCTAACATGCTAGATGAACTCGATGACCCGACCTGGCAGTTGGAGCAGTTTTTAGGGATAGGATTGGTATTTTCAGCGGTTGTTTTCATTGTTTTCATCATCACTACTGAGTATGATCAGAAGCCAAAGCATCACTCATTGCTGTGCTTCCTTGGCTTTCTTGTCAGCATTGCGTGGATTTCGACGATTGCGGGAGAAGTCGTCGGTGTCTTGAAGGCCATCGGTGTCATTATGGACATTTCGGAAGCCCTCTTAGGCCTGACCGTCTTTGCTGCCGGTAACAGTCTTGGTGACCTGGTAGCCGATATTACCGTGGCCCGTTTAGGTTATCCTGTCATGGCCCTTGCCGCCTGCTTCGGTGGCCCTATGCTGAACATTCTACTTGGCATTGGAGTGGGCGGTGTCATGATGATGTACCGTAAAGCCCACCACCACCACCAACACCATCCGAATTTGCCTATCAAGTATAAGCCGTTCAAGGTGGAGGTTGGAGGTGCATTACTTATTTCAGCGTTGTCATTGCTGGTGACACTTATTGCATTGTTGGTGCTTGTTCCGGCGAACAAGTGGGTGCTCAGTCGGAAGATTGGCTGGGGATTGATTATATTCTGGGGGATTGTTATTCTGGTGAATGTTTTACTTGATCTGGGTGGGTATTTGCGGTAATTCTCTCATTGGGGTTCATGCTATTTTTGCATAGCGTTTTGGTGGGTAGCTTGTTTTACTGTTGATTATGGCCCAACATCAATATACACAGCATTGTTATCTCTTTGCTATTTAGATGCAAGCAGTTGAAATCATGACCCCCACGTGCGTAATAGTGTGAGGATCCGGATAAAGCTTATTTATTTCCATTAACTTTCTTTTATCTTTTACTTCAATGCTTAATCAGCTAAAACTCATTATGTACCAACAGCAGCTAAATAGCTCTTCTGGGGTTATATTGCATCTTCCAGGCCAGTGTAACAATTCCCTCTTTTATCCTTCTCTGTCGAACTTTATGACAATCAATCCGGTGTGAGACAACCTAGACATGGCATATCTAAGTTCCCGATGCAGCATTTAGGTGGTGTACATATATATCCAGTTCCCCATCCGAGATGCCCGAAGGGCCGATTACATGAGGTTCAGCTGGGTTGATTGCATGTGATAGGGTGGCAGGGTTTTTAAATAGTTTGGGAATGGTGGTGGATTTGATAGAAAGGACTGGGACCGGCAAATGCGCGGTAAATGCGGAGGGATGAAAGGATGAGGAAGGGTGTGGTTGCGGACATTAGGTGTTGGGTGGGATGGCAAGTTGGTTGCGATGGTCGACGGATATAAGAAGGTCGATGGTCTCTGGTGTTTTGGGTCTGGTCATTGTCTTTTTGATCACACTTCAACTACAGCTCATTGCAAAGCTATCTACACATCTTACACTTGACTGCTCCTCTTTCTTTGACGCCAAACACTACACTATAAACTGTCATCATGGACTTTAAACTCTCTTGCTTCCAAGGCTTCCGAGTATATTGAGAAGTAAAACGTCCCCTAATCCTCTAAAAAAAAGGGTAGTAACAACAACAACAACAACAGCTCTTCCTCCTCCTCTGATACCAAAGCCTCTTCCAAAAACACAAATTGTTCCAGCAGCCAGCAAGCCGCCAGCCAATCCAAATAGCAAGCCGTTGGTGCCGAGGCATCCAAGGCCTACTCGAACTTTGAGGCCAACCAGAAGTCGGACGGCAAGGCGAACTATGCGGAGTTGGGCAAGGTGGCCAAGGATGCATATGCGATGTATGGGTCGTAGGGGTGACAGCAAGATGATTTGATGAATTTGGGGAAGGGGTTGGCGGGAGGGTTGTTTGGGAGGAAGGGAGTGAGGGGGGGCAGAAGGAATAGATAGATACATGTCGGAGGGGTGTTTATGGGCGCATAAATATTGTCAATATATGGACAGTTTGGTTTATGTTGTTGAAGAATGAATCAGGTGATTGGTGTTGACTATTAAAGTGAGGATCTAACTGTAGACAATGTTACACAGCCGCTTATACCGCTTATATGTATGCAGCCAATATGATGCTATCGTGCAGTAACCCTGGCCACCTCTAAACCCTGCATTGACCCTTGTTGTTTGCCAACATACGCAAGCTCCGTTTCAAGCTCACTCCGCTCTTCTTCCGGAGCCTCCAACTGATTGTTCTCTCCCAACATCCTACATATTGTAGTTGTTAGTTTCGATAGCACATGGCCGCGACCAAAAAGAATCAAGGCACTAGCTCCACTGAAGACATAACCTACGCTCTGCACTTCATGTATGTCTTATAAGACTAAGCTGTAACGACTGCCTCATCTTTCACAACCAGCATCACATTACAAGTCTCAATTTAAACAATGCGGCCATGTCCCATACCGGAGTATCCTTTTCTGAAATGCACCTGCATACTCTCTGTAAATATATACTTTCATCCAACATGTAAACACTTTGCCTGCCAGGGGCCCCTTCGACGGGAGCTTTATTTGGCCGCATCTACATAAATTCAACCCAATGCTGTCCTGCTCCGCCTTGCCAATCCCTCTCTCAGCCCCCACCAAAGTAAGCCCCGTAGCAAGCTTTGAGCTTGCTCCTTCCCCAAACTGCCACAAATCAAAATAAGGACAGCCACAAAGTTGATAGTAGTTAAATAATGAGCTAAACTGGGGAATTTCCTGAGTTCGTAGACTATTCGTATTAATGGTATTAGCGGGTTATATAGTTTCTTCAACCTCCCTTATTTTTACGTGACTTCCTCTGTTATGTCTAAAGGGCCCGTAACCCGCTATAGGAAGGAGGCCAGAGTCTAGTCCGTATTAGGAAAGTTGCGACGTTGAAGTTCGTCGGGGGTCTTTTCCTATACAAATTCCTCCCGCACTGTAGCCTTGTTCGCGATTCTTCCTCTGTTTTTCTTTCTTTTTTTTCTTCGCCTCTGACGATATATTGTTCCATCACTATCACGCATATATATATATTTTTTCTTTTAGCTTGTTGTTCTATTTTTCTTTTTTTTTGTGATACCCCGTATCGACTTGATTCACAATGTCGGCTCCTACTTACCCCCCTCTCGGCCAGCGCCGCATCAACGACACCATCTGCCTGTTCGATGTCGATGACACGCTGACCCCCGCCCGCAAGGTTCGTACCTCTCGCGCCCCGACTTAACCTCCATCGCAACATCCGCCCAACATCATGATCGCATCACCTACTTCACACCCTGTTGTCTAACTCATGTCTCCCCCCGTCCACAGAAGATCACCCCCGAGCTCGTCGAAACCCTCCACAGGCTGCGCCAGACCATGGCCATCGGCTTCGTTGGTGGCTCCGACTTCAACAAGGCATCCGAGCAGATGGGCGACGCTGACCGCTCTGTCCTCGATATGTTCGACTTCTGCTTCCCCGAGAATGGTCTGACCGCCTTCTTCCAGGGCAAGCCCCTTCCATCAGCTAACTTCATCGGCTGGATCGGTGAGGAGGAATACAAGAAGCTCGTCAAGTTTGTCCTTCACTACATTGCCGACCTTGAGATCCCTGTCAAGCGCGGTACCTTTATTGAGTTCCGCCGTGGCATGATCAACATCTCTCCCATTGGCCGTAACGCCTCTGCCGAGGAGCGTGATGCCTACGAGAAGTTTGATCTTGAACACAAGGTTCGCGAGAAGCTCATTGAGGCTATCAAGAAGGAGTTCTCTCACCTTGATCTGACGTGAGTATCAACCCTGCCCTCATGCCATGTTTAACCCTGGTGATGGCTGTTGCGACTGGGTTCCCCTTTTTGTGTCCCCTGTCTTGTCTCGAGCTTCGCAGTCGGCAATACACGCGGCCATGACAGCGGCTATACCACATTTTGTTCTCCATCCTCGCGTCTGTGATCGCCATCGCTTCCAGTCTTCCCGATATATCTCCCTGTATACAATTTATCTTGCCCTTTCACATATTAACATTCCTCTTTCCCATAGCTACTCCATTGGTGGTCAGATCTCCTTCGATGTCTTCCCCACTGGCTGGGACAAGACTTACTGCCTTCGTCACCTTGAGGACTTCGCCAAGGAGGGTGGCGTCGCGTTCAAGAATGTCCATTTCTTCGGTGACAAGACCTTCAAGGGTGGCAACGATTACCAGATCTACGAGGACCCCCGCACTATTGGCCACACCGTTGTTTCTCCCCAAGACACTGCTAAGCAGCTGTCTGAGCTCTTTGGCATCTAAAGCCATGTAAATGCTGGTGTCCGTGTATAATATAGACTATAAATATTCATACCCCAAATACATGGGCAAAAATCATTTTCATTATGTTTGTGCTGTTTGTCGTGACTTTTTTGTTATTATGTCATTTGCTATTGTCACTAAGGGGCTCCACCTCTGTATCCTGCAAAGATGGGATGTGGGTTAGTGTAGTTAGGGTTTGTTCTACCCAATTGGGTAACCTATTCAACGACACCAGGCCACACAATAGTATAAACATAACAAGTTGCTTTCATCTTGAGACAAAATTAAACAACAAAAAAAGAAAATCAAATACTTTTACATTCGTAAGTGTCTAAAATGATGACTTCTCGTCTCTTAGTCGTCTCCGAATACGACATAGACAAAGAAACAGGAGATGAAGACGCCGCAGGTATCTAAATATCAAACAAGAAAAAGACAAACCCACCCTCAACACCATGAAAGTAAAAGAAAAAATTAGGAAATAAAATAGAAAAAGCACCAAACATGAAGCAGCCACATAGTGGGAAATACTTGTACTTTTCCCCCTCCTCCTCAGGAGCTTTCTTCTTCGGTATCCTCAACCATCATCCGCTCCTTTTTAACCCTCCTCTCCCCTTTCCCCACCCTTGATCCCGCCGCCGTCTTTCGCATACCATTCCCACTTCCACTAGCATTCACAGACCCTGCTCCCGTCGCCGACACCATCTCAGGGTGAATCCGCTCATTATGCCGGCGCAACTGGTCGACGCGGTGAAAGTCCTTGCCGCAGTGTGGGCATATGTGGGCGCCGTGGAGGTTGTGTGTGCGGCGGTGTTTGGCGAGGTTTGAAGATTCATTGAAGCGCATTTTGCAGCCGGGGAAGGTGCAAGCGAGGGGTTTCTCGCCGGTGTGGATGCGTTGATGCATGGCTGGTGTGGGAGGAGGAGGAGGGGGGGAGGGAAGGTTAGTGGTTGGTTTGGTTGATTAGTTAAGAAAGAAAGTAGAAAGAACTTACTGAGGGAACTTTGTTGTTTGAAGGCTTTGTCGCAGCCGGGGTACGTACAGGCGTATGGGCGGTCGTTGGTGTGGATGCGGATGTGCTGTTCGAGGGCTTGTTTGGCGCTGAAGATACCACCACAGGTACTACACTTGAATGGTTTGACTGTAACATATGTTAGTAAGATAGGCCTCTGACGACTAAGGTGATATGCCGACACTTACAACCAGAGTGGGTCTGTAAGTGACGTTCCAACTTGCTCCGCTGCAGGAATCCCTTGCCCTCATCCTGCCGATTGCAAGTGCTCCAATAGCACATAAAATGTTCTCCTTCTCGTGCCAGATTCTTGGCATGTGACGAGAGCATGTGGTTGTTTAAGCCTTCTTCCGTCTCAAAAATCTGGTTACACAGAGTTCCGTTTTGTGACCACAGGCATACGTGGGCCCCGGAGGTCATACTTGACGGTGTCAATGTGGCAAATTTATCGTCGCAGGTGTTTCCGTTAGCGGCTGGGGTGTGAGGCTCGGACTTGGGTGGGAATGATGAGATGTCAGACGGCATTCCGGGTGACAATCTGAGGCCCTGGGAATTGGACATGCCGGAAATGCCCATGTTCTGGTCGATGCTCTCATGAGACCATGGAGAGTCAACACTCTGTTCATCGAGTTGAGTGATAGAGCAGGGTAGACCTAATACTTGCACGGGCGGGGCCTGGAGGTTGTAGTGATGGACTTGGGTCAAGTGGTGATAGAGAAGCTGCGGGTCATCAAACTGCATTCCGCATTCTCTAAAACCATAGTTGACGCCGTTGCTCTCGGCCAAGAGCATCTCGACATCTGTCAGATCTTGCCGGGGAAGGTGGCAGAAATGATTCCAGTCATATTTGTCTAGTACACATGAGTGGTCGGCCGCAGTCTGGGGATCGCCATGGAAGTTGATGATATCATCGTAGAGAAAATGTAGATTCGCGTGCGACGCATGGACGTTATTATCCAATGAGAGCCCAGACTGCATGTTTCGATTGTGTTCATGGTGCCCATGATGGGATGAACAACCAGTATTACACATCGACCTGACGCCCATATTAGTCCACATGCCCGCATTCATCGCTGCTTGTCCGGACAGCGTCATGTTCATGTTCAACCCTACTGCGTTACACTGTTCATTAGCGAACGGCAGTGTTTGCGCAATGGAGTTCGGGTTCGGCCCGCAAGATTGACAATTAACTTGCGTACAAGGCTCGCCAATATCACAGGCGCCCTCATCACAAGCGATCGCATCGGTGCAGTTGGCATCGGTGCAGACATTGTGACAGTTGTCGTTACAAACTGTTGATATCTGATCGCAGTCGGGATCCGGGCAATCGACTGTGCAGTCATTGCAATGGGAGTTGCAAGCGTTACTGAGGTCATCCTCAGATTCCTTGTACATCATGCGAGACTTCATCATCCGCATGTCGTGGTCGAGGCGTATTTGATGATGCTGCGGCGCAAAGCCAACCATCATGGACTGGTAGTGGGTGGAAGGCTGGATGACTTCTTTTGACGGGGTCCTGGCCTTCTTTTCTCGAGTTCGCGTGGGAAATGACCCGCTGATGCTCGGGTTTTTCGTTGGCGAAGCAATGTTGTGAGGTGTCGAAGCGACAGTCGAGGCAGCTATCGATTTGGCGGACGAGTAGCCGGGTGCCGGCGGAGTGTCGCTGAGGTTATAGTCAACCTCGAAAAGATCAAGGTTTTGGTTATTGTCCTGAAAGTATTGCTGCTGTGAAGATCCAACATCAAGATAACCTGTTGAGTCTTCACAGAACAGGTTGTTGTCGATATCGTCTAATGCAGTACTAAAGTCAAGAGCAAGTGGTCCGGATGTAAGATCTTCATTATCATGAAACTGTCCAAGGGGCAATGGGATGGATGGTACCGAGTCCGGTTGTCGATCATTGGAAGAAAAGCTCATAGAAAGATTCCGCGAGTTACGGAAATGCTGCGAGAAGGATAAAGTGGGGGAGAATCCAGAAAATATGGTGACGGTCCACACGAGAGACGGTCAAGGAGGTACAAGATTGTGGGAGTGCGACGAACACAATACCGGTTCGGGTGACGGATGGGAATTCGGTGTAGCGCCGGATGAAAACAGAAAAGCTTGGTAGTGCGTGAGTTCTGATGCTATTAGCAAAAAAAAAAGAACCCCCCGGGCGACGAAGATGGCAAAGAGAACTCGGGGTGTGAACAACTTATGGGAAGTGGCAGCAAAATAAGTAATCACAACTCTGCTTTTTGTGATGATTGACGAGATGTTTCGGCGAGAATGCCTATTTGGATGCTAAGGAATCGATGACTTGTCACGGCGACAGGTACAAGTTGCAATTCAGAGGGTGTAGGTTTATCGAATTCAGAATGGGATATGGTACGGGAAGAGAGCAATGCAGGACAATAAGAGAAAGAGAAGATAAATTCAAGCGACAATTTGTAAGTAGATCACACACTGCGCATGCAACAAGAAGGGGGCGTGAAGGAATTTTTACAAGTTCTTCACCAGAGTATTTGGTCTGATGTTTGAACCCTCCTCCTCCTCTCCTCCGTAGAAGCGATCAAACGGAATAGGCCCCAGCAGTCCCCGAGCTGCGATGTGGCTCTCTGTGCAGTCAGTTAGTGTTTATTTTGCACTGTAATGCTGCCAATGTTTGCTCTCAATCGCCAAAGAACTTGGTTACCAGCTCCAATGGACTATACTGACGTATAGTGAGTGACTGGGGAAAAGAAGAAACATCAAGATGCCGATGACAAGTGTGCACCCTGATGGCCAAGTGTACCACTTGAAAATGGAACCGTCCGCCTCCAAAAAGGCAAGTGGGGACCTAAACGCAACCCGCAGCCAATAGAAAACCACCATTTTGCGATGCGATCCGCGCTAGCTGAACCCTGGTCAACTCAATCAGACGAGCCGTAGACTGCCATTGATATCAATGTTTCGCATGTGACTACTGGATACAACTGTAGGAGCAGACACGAAACCGACTCGTAGAGAACCGCCGGTCCTTTTTTTTCTGTTGCACCAGTAAGAAATGTTTATAGATTGCGAAACACCGAGAACGACAGCAGGAGCGTATGTTGTCTTGCCCAACTCGAGGCTACTATCAATCACAACCACACTCCATTCCGTAAAACTTGAACATTCAACCTCTGGTATATATATATATATATATATATATAAAGCCATTGGCTCTGGCTCAGCCCACAGTTCTGTCACCTGGAAATAACAATATCAACAAATACCACCTCACTACAACCATCTTCAAAATCTTCACTCGGTGCATTGCCAGTCAAGCTCATGCAAGGCGTCATCCACATTGGACCCTCAAGGTTCGCATATACACAGACTTATAGCCCACTGTATCTCGGTCTAGTCCCACTTTAAACCGCTTGACCGACACACACCAAAGTTTGCCTTAAGTAACTGCGTAAAACGGCGTTAACAAAACGCGAAGGGTCTTGGTATATGACATTGTGTAATCCTAGCGGTTGCAACATTTAGCATTTTGACAAAAGAGGATTAATAGTCTGTAATTTGGGGAATATGACTTTGTAGTCTTGGAATCAGCTACATCTTCATGTTAGTTTTGTTCCGAAAACTGAAAATCAGAATCTTCGATGGTGTAACTGATCAATAAGCTTCACTGCCTTGGTCAATCGCCCCAAAGATATAACTGAAAATGCCAAGTCTTGGAAGCCGAAAATCCGCGCAACAGCCGTCTAAGCCTCAGTGCCATCATGTGTTTGGTAGAGTCAAGACAGGAATTTCAATCTGACAAACTTTTCGGTTCTTGCTTAAAACCGGAGCTTCTACCATAATTCTTGTTTCATTGTGATTCTTCTACCAGGACGTCATTTCAGAAACCTCGAATCTTATCGCAGCCATAGTCGCCCATGCACCCTCGGTTGCACCGATTAATTGAGTAATTGCGATTAGGAATTGCCAACCTCCGGGAATCACCAAATACGAATACTTCAAAATCTCAATTCCAGTTTGCCAATTGATACCAGCCACCGTCTCTTTTTTATACAGGCTTTTATTCTTCCAGCCTCAGCCTATTAATCTCCACACATCATCCCCATCGCCCTCTTGTTCCGTCGCAACCTCCAACCAATTGCATTCCCCAAACTCCACCGACAGCGACACTAGTAGACATTACCGAACTGTCATCCTCATAAAAGCCACCATCTTAAAACCTAATAACCTCTCCACAAACCACGATGGGCATCGCCTGCTGCAAACCCGAACCCGACACCTTCGCTACCCCCGGCCGCGTCCTCGGCACCGCGCCCCCCACCGGCCCCCGAACATCCCACGTCCCCCGAAGTATCCTGCACACACCAATGAATCCCCCTTCTGGCTCCAAGGCTGCTATTGGCTCCATCGGGACGCCTGGCGGAAAACATGCGCCGGTTCAGGCACACGCGCAGAATGGGGATCCCAATGATGCGAGAAGGCGAGCTGCGGAAGCAGCAGAGGTGAGTTGAAATTGATGGATGGGTAGGAGGGAGTGGGGGTGTATAAAGAGAGGGGAGAAAGATCCGTGGGAATTTGTATCGATGGATGGTTGTGGTGGGTATAGGGATAGGGTATGATGAGGATTGGGAGGGTATGAGTTTGCGTGTGTATACATATACATACACACAGTAGACACAGATCTCATGCCTATGGCTGCTAAGGACAGGAAGTATACCATCACATCTGGGTCCTACAACACCCACACGTGTTGTCAACTATCCTCCCACTAAACCACCTACATCTACAACCTCTCAACTCATCCTTCCCCCAAACACCACCCAACCCAGCCCACACAGGTTCTCACCAACCTTGTTATACCCCCCTCTTCCCATCTCTCCCCATTTCAACATACCATACTCTTACCTGACTCCCACACAATGAAAACAACAATGACAACCATTCAACTAACAATTGCATTCTTCTAGCGCCGCCTAAACGCCCCCAAGAACAAAAATGGCAAGCTCACCGCAAACATGCATGCCAACAAAGCTAAGACCCAAGCTGACCTTTTACAAGAAGCCAGCTCAGCAGAGGTACAGGCCCGACAATTAGATGCCAATGCGGCAGTGTTAAGACATGATTAAGATACCCGGTCCTGTTATGAATTATGTCATTTTTTTAATGTTTGGTTATCGAAATTTTTAATGAGGAATTTTCGTATAATGATAGGTTTTGGTTTATCAAAAATTGACAATAGGCTTCCAAGTTCCAGTTTTAGTTGCCAGGTTATGTAATACGGAAACTGATTTTCATTATTCCTGGTTCCATGCGAGCAATTTGACCACATATTTAACATGTGCCACAAGGGAACTAACATAAACACACACATTACAGATACACCAATAATAGAATGATGGATATCATGAAACGAGACACATTGAAACTATGGCAATGGTAACATGTATATACGGATTCGAACAACACCTTTGGCAGACCACTACGTGCATACCGGTCTACATGGAACATGACAAAACGACAGCGCCAACCTCATCATTATCGTAATTTTAACAGTTCGTAACGTAGCAGTCGGGATCGTGAACGAGAGTAATAGTAATAGTAAACAGATAGAATGGGGGAATAGAGGAAAAGAAAAAAAGAAAACAAAAGTTAAAAAAAGGTAACAAAAACAGCAAGAATGTTGTTATGGACTATTCGATTGCCATTGACCGATAACCTTGCAAATTACAACCGAAACCCGAAAGACGCTGACTAGATTGTAGGTATGGAGCTAGACGTTGAAAGGACTAAAAAAACTTTAGACGCGGGCAGCAAGACTTTCTGGCCGTGCGAACAGCCGAAGCCCTCCAAATGCATGTTGACTTTATATTAGCAGAAAGAGGGGGTTTACTGATGGCCAGCCTTACGCAAGGTAGTGGCGAGCCACTCGAGACCTTCGTACAGACCATCACCGGACGTGGCGCAAGTGGACTGGATGTACTACATGACAGAAAAAGAAGATGATTAGCATCAAATGACAAAGAAAGACTGCACAACTCGGCTTGATTTAGCGAACAGAGTGGACTTACCCAAGCGCGTTGTCTCAAGCTGTGAAGGCCAAGCTTGTCTGTGATCTCGGCAGCGTTCATGGCGTTCTAGAAAGCGATAAAATCAGTAATTGTTTGATGCGCACGGATAAAATGTATGCATTATAAAGCGTAGCATCAGCATGGTCAAGCTGTCGGCCTGGTCCGAGGGCGAGTCGCCACCCAGTGAGTTTAGGGAGGACAAAGTCGCGTATCGGGGACAGGAGTGAGACACTATCAATAGAGAGCCGGTTTCTTGAAGCAGGCCCGAAAAAACAAATGTAAAGACAAACCATGACCAAAATACGGAAACCATACGCCAATGAACTTTAGGAAGGACTCAGGGGGGATACATACGGGCAGATCCTGCTTGTTGGCAAAGACAAGCAGAATAGCATCACGGAGCTCATCCTCGTTTAACATACGCTGCAGCTCTTCGCGAGCCTCAACAATACGATCACGATCATTGGAATCGACGACGAAGATGATACCCTGGGTGTTCTGGAAGTAATGTCTCCACAGGGGACGGATCTTGTCCTGGCCACCGACATCCCAGACGGTGAACTGAATATTCTTGTACTCGACAGTCTCAACGTTGAAACCTATGCAATGAAACTGATTAGCTGACTGGGCTCATGATTCCGTGGTTATCTACCGGGAAACGCTTCAAGGGCTCCCCGGATGATGCATATTACGAAAGGCAGAGATATAGGGCGTTGGGCTCAAACTTACCAATGGTGGGGATGGTGGTGACGATCTCACCAAGCTTCAGCTTGTAAAGAATGGTGGTCTTACCGGCGGCATCAAGGCCAACCATCAAAATTCTCATCTCTTTCTTGCCCCATAGCCGGTCAAACAGCTTCGAAATTGCCATACCCATCTTGGCGATATTTTTGGGGGGTTGTCGGTTAGAATGAAAAAAAAAAAAGTGGTATAAGAGTTAAAACAAGATAAGGACCTGAGCCTTAAAAAAAGTCTAGTACAGAAAGATGTGTAAGTTAAATTACCTGCAAGCAAGCCGTTGAAATGAGACGGTGGCAATAAATAGTGGTGATGGGTAAGAGGTCGTTATATGGTGTTGATGTTTTTAGTCCCGGTGACAAAGAATGCGCTGGCCTATTTAAGGTTTGAATCGCCTTCAGCCTCCCCTGAGGACAGATAAACCGCACACCCCAGGGCTAGGCTGAACTAATATGCTGCTATCATAGGCCCAGTCAAAGCCACGCGGGATAGGGAGGGGGGGGGGGGGGCAAAGTTCACAAACTATATCCAATGACAATGGACCAAATTCTGACAGTCTACATCCACTGACTAAGGAACCACAGATCAAGACGGCCATCAGCGAGACAGAACAGCGGGAGGTCTCACTTGAGAGACAGAGCTGTGTGATGATAGATGTTATCTACCCAGAAGCTTGTCACTCGCTGAGATGCTTTCTATCAAGATCTAAACGATGCAGGGAACCATGAAGAGTTGGTGAGGATAAACACATGACTACAAGCTGTGCAGACCCAATGGCACCAGGGACAACACTTGTTGCATCATGAGTTCTTGTAGCTATCAATATTCAGTAGAACGAGTGGAGAGATATCGTCGTGGACGACACTCGGCGCAAAAGTTTGACAAGGACAGACAGAAATCAATGATAGTTTGGTGCCATTGATATAACCGAATTATAGCGTGGGCGTGTCGTGCCTCATGATCAAGGTCGGGAAGGTTGTAAAGGAGAGCAACCAACATTTGATGATGATCTATATTGGAGTAGTTGGTAGATCGTGTAGGGTGATGCGATGTGTCGATATCGGTGATGACGATCGTTCGTATGAGAGTGTGGTATGGTATGACTTACAGTAAAGTATGCGCGACGACGAGATGTAAAGGATGAGTATCCTCTTTATCGAGATAGGCTGAGGACGTTGTATAGAGACGTGTGCATGTCGGTGAGTTTGAGGGACTAGTAAGAGGGAGGGGCTCTTGCTGGCGGGCGGACGTCGCTAATTGGCCTTATTGTCCCTTGTCACTTCAAAAGCTTGACATGAAGGGGTCACGCCCGACCCGCTTATTTACTAACAGATTTGCACCTACCTTGCATGTATTTCTGTTAGGGAAATATCAACATAACTTAGAAATGGTTCTCGAGCCCCCGTTCCCCAGCCTCCTATGCCAGTGGAAACACAAGGAACACAGCAGTACTTTAATGCTTTTATAGTGAAGTCGCGATAACTAATTAGTTGCTCATGTCAGAGTTCTTCAACATGTGCTTTTCTACTGCGGCAGAACCCCGGGCAAAGGTCCTTTTTCTGTTGCTAAAATGACGTTTCCAGAACTTCGGTCCCTGACTGTCGGTTCTGGCCACGTCGAGGAAAGCAGCCTCACTAGTTAGTTGTCCAGAATCAGGGTCAAATAACGTTAGGGTATTCAAGCCAGGTTCCCAGAACAGCAATAGCAGCAAACTCTCAGCTGCCGCTCACAGCAAGAAACGAAGCTTTGTCGTTAAATCGAGTTATACAGAGTGTCTACCACTGGCGCGTTGCCGAATTGACCTGAATTGACGATCAACTGCAACGAAGCTAAGCCGCAACCTTGATTTCCATACAGCTTTATTTATACTGGCATTACGCCAATAGCCTCTTTGGACCTTTCCATTGTCGCCACAATTACTTATATCCAACCAGTCCACATTCCAAACTATCATCCATAACCCGCCGGCCGAACATCCCCCCTGTCTACCGATACCCGGGCACACTATCATCCGGCCCACTATCATGATCTTTTCCATCGCGAAGGTTCTCTTCGCCGCAGTCACCATCCAGGCCGTCAGCGCCCACAACATCGTCCTGCCCGCTCACGGCCGAGAATGCTTCCACGAGGAGCTTCACAAAGATGACAAGATGACCGTCACCTTCCAGGTCAGCGACCGCCACCAAGGGTCTGCCGGCAATCTTGATATCGACTTCTGGGTCACGAATCCTCTTGGGCAGTACGAGACGTTTGACAAGTCTGTCTCCAACGGTGATTTTTCATTTGATGCTAGACATGATGGACGCTATGTCTACTGTTTTGGCAATGAGCACTGGAGTGCCAATACTAAGGAAGTCTCCTTCAACGTCCATGGCATTGTCTACGTCAATGAGCACGAAATTGAGGCTGATCCTCTTGAGACTGAGGGTATGTTGAAATAGTTGGAAACTAAAATGTAACTAGATACTAATGCGAGCATAGTTCGGCACCTGTCTGATCTTCTAGCCCAGGTTAAGGATGAACAGTCCTACATTATTGTCCGCGAGCGTACCCACCGGAACACCGCCGAGAGCACCAACTCCCGTGTGAAGTGGTGGAACATGTTTGTTATCATTGTCGTTGTCGGTGAATCTCTATTCCAGGTTTGGTGGCTGCGTCGTTTCTTCGAAGTTAAGCGTGTAGTGTAAGGCATAGAGTAGGTGGAGGTGTAAGTTTGGATGTTGTCATGATTTGGATGGAACATGAGGGATGATATGTATTGATAAGTAGCGGTTTGATGGTTCAGACCACTTATTGCATATAGGTATAGAATGCTTGTGGCTGGACGTTTTGCTCTTTTTTTTTTGGCTTGGTGAACTGGCTTACATGATTACTGTATTTACGGAAGTACAGAAGAATAATCGCAAATTCTTGACGTTGATGTACCAACCCGCATTTTAATGACAGCATAACATACGTGACGCAAGATGTTCAGAAATTTGTCGTATATAGTCATCAATGTATCTATAGTCTATCTTACCATGTGTGTATCTGCTCTCATGAACCAGCATCAAACTCTTCTTCCTGTTTAGTCTCCTCGGCCACGGCCTCAATCGGAATATCGATATCCTTGATAGGATGAAGCAACATCGGAGGCAAACACATCCGACCCTCCCCTCCTCTCAAATTTTCAATATCAGCCCCAGTCTTCGTCTCATCAGTCTCAAGCTCAAACTGCTGCCCCGAAGTATACTGTGATCTCAACCCCAGCCAGGCCCGATACAAGTTACCAGAGAACCTCGACCGGTAGAAGAAAGTCATGGTCTCAAGACTCTGCTCCTGGTTACCAAAGATACTGTTGGACGAGCCACCACTAGCGCCGTTCTTTCCGCGGTTAATGGTGTTGGCGAAGGTCTCTAGATCCCAAGCGCGGTCGACGAAAATGGGATGAGGCGCATAGACTGCCTTATAGCCATGTTGAAGAGCGACAGTGGACGGCCACATCTCAGGGAATGCAAAGTGCTTCTTGTAGGCAGTCTCGCGGTGCATAGTGTCAATGAGACGTCTTGACATGCGTGAGGCAGCCGTAATGAAGGCACGACGGGGCGGGTAGCCTCTCTCGGTGTGGTAGCCAGTGATATCGTTGGCAAGTCCCCAGATAGTCCTTTCGGGATCGAACATGGGACTAAGCGTGATGAGATCAGCTTCTTCATCAACACCCCAAGTCTTGTCGTCGTGAAGAGGAGGAATTGGATCATTTTCATGTTCAAACCAGTCTTCAGGATCCAGTGGCCGTTTAGGTCCCCAGACAAGGCGTTCGCCAGTGTTAACCTTGCGTCCACCAGGCGTGGAAACACCTTCGGTTGTTTGGGTCTCTGCTAGCTTCGCGAATTTTTCATAACTGCCGTGGACATGAGGCACGTAGAAACGGGCGTTGCGTTCCCAGATGCCACGACGAGGCTGCTTCAAGCTCCACTGTTCGATTCTCTTGAAAAACTCAAGGTAGTGACCAACGTAGTTTAGATCCATTTCCCATTGCCAGAAGAATTTGTACTCTGGGTGGCGGCTGGCGAACCATTGCATGGACATTTGCAGACCACGATAAACGCCGTGAACAGGAAGATCGGGGCCCTTGGGGAAGTCATCATGGAGACCTTGGTAGACATTGAGCATCTGAGTCTGACTCCACAGAGTCGCAAGGCCTCTAAACTCGGCGGGGATACTATCAACAATACGCTGCTGGTATGCTTTAGAATCAGCCCAGATCGGATGAGCGGCTTCATCTTTGACTTGAACCAAAATGTGCACATCATATTGACCACCGGAGGCAAGAGAGACCTCCGAGATCAGGGCCCGAAGATTCAAAATGTCATTGACTGTCCAATGATATTCATCCCAGGCACGAAGTACAATAGCTGTTCTGGGAAGTTTTCCCTTAGAAACAAGAGGACCCCCCTTGGTCGAGTTCCCAACAAAAAAGCCCTCCGGCTCTGGCTCGAGAGATTTTGAGACGTTAAACCGATCAATATTTCTCTGATAACATCTGCGTTGCACGTCGGCCCAATCAACCTTGTTCCAGTTGACCTTTCCAGTAGAGTTCCAGATAGCCTCGATACCCTCGGTATGTCCATACTGCCCAGCACTAAGGCCACCTTCACGAGTAGAGTAACCAAGTCCATACGGGGCGTAACGACCATATCTGTCAAAGCAGACATCCTCAGGAAGATTGAAAAGCTTGTATGAGCCGGCGGCATGGTTCGGGAAACCATAGGGCCGTCCACCGAAAACGTGCAAGCCCGGAATCTTGGCCTTCCCAGCAGCGTCAATGTAGCATTGCTTCATATCAGGAGTCTTAAGTACGTCCGAGGTGAACTCGTAACTGACAGTATCGTGGCCTTCGGTATCCCTGGCGTGATTGGAGTTCTGATCAAGGTTGTAAGGGTATTGCGGGACTACGTCGTCTAGACTCCGAAGTGTCTTCAGACCGCCATAGTACCTAGTCAACTTTGGCCATAGTTCCCACACTGGCGTTTTGCCAATCTGGACTTTGTGAGTACCGTTTTGAAGACTTCTGTTCTCAGTTACACTTGCGTATACCAGAACGCCAATAAAGCCAAATACCATTAATGCTAATGTCAAGCACAAGAAGCGCATAATTCGCCCCGGTATCCGGTATCCGGAATGTCTAGTTATCATATTCTTCAACGGTACCTGCGCATTGCTATTTGCAGGATATGACTGCACAGCATCTCTCGCAGCTGGTCTTCCACGATTAACCCTGATATTCCCCCGTCTTCCCCTCTCCTCATCCTGATTCCGATCCTCAAACTCCTCCCACCGACCATCTTCGCTTTCGTAATAATCAGATTCTCTGTCCGACCCCGACCGGTCGTCATCGGTTGAGTAGCTTTTCCGGCTGTCAGAGTCGTCTGAGCGAGAGTGGACGGGTTGTTGTGTCCGCTTGTTGTACAATGGCAAGGAAGAGTTGTCGTTTGCATCATCTCCGGAAGAGCGTTTGGAGCTGGTTTGCAGCCTGAAGGGTGGCAAGCGTTTAAGGCTTGCCATAATGGTGTGGGTGTTGGGAAGCCAAGGCGGATTGCGAAAATGTGGAATTATTTTGTGGTCTTCCGGTCGCAATGGGCAATTGCAATGACGAGTGATGTTAATTGGAAAGTGTATATAGATATGGAAACATGCGCAGGTTTGGCGAGAAATGAAGGGAAACAATGTTAGATTCAGAGCTCTCATCAAACACAATTTTGGACTATCAACAGGCCACAACTCGATGATCGCCAGCTAAACACACTGCGCCATTGCACCTCCACATATTGAGTTGCGATGCTTGTTACGACTTGCCATCAGCGAGCGCAATCCGTCCAGCTCATTTCCGCTGTTTATGGAACAATAGAACCAGGGGTTAACACGGTAATTGGATTTTTGACAAACCCTGGGGAACCCTAGTATATAGCCTGCGGAATGTTGTCTACCTCCTGAATCAGAACTGGGGCTGTAAATACTTCATGCAGAATGATCTACAGAAACAAGATTTAGCTGTTTGAAAACAAATTTGCGACTTTGTGGCACGGGTGGTGTGGAAACGTCTTTACATTGAGTATAGAAAGAAGTTTTAGCAAATATTTTTTGTTCTTGTACGGTCACGGCCCGAAAACATGATGTATATGAGGCTTGAATGGGTAATTTAGGTTTGTGTGAGAGCTGCAGTCCACTCAGGTTACCACAATTAAGATAAGCAAGTGCACTTAGATTAAGTGTTTGCCACAATTAGGGTTATCCAAACCTATGAATCCGCCAGGTACCTTGTATATAACGAGACATAAGAAAAATAAGGAAGATGGAGAGAAAGATCAAAGAAGCGCTATTTCACTTGGAGGTATAACATTCTTAGAATATTGACCTAAAACTTGGGTGCGATAGATTGATGATCTTCCGTTTGATGTTTATGATACGTTCATGGTACATGTGAGAGGTGCGGGGATATGGTTTTGGTGGGGGCCGAAGGACAATTTCCACTAAGCCAACTTGTCAAACGATGATCTAGAAGGTATGCCAATGATTGTAAACCATTTCCGTAGACCTGATGTGGCGAATGAATGACCTCAATTGCAGCAAGCCATACTTCCATTTTTTGTATCAAGGTTTTCTCAGTTCATCTCCACAGACCGCTAGAGAGTCTGCCTTTAATGGGGGTCGCGAAAAAAGGCTGCATGAAAGGCCCAGATGGGCCGCCAAAGATGGTCTCAGAAAGAAATATACTACCTCACATAAATAGGAATACGCACCATGGCATCATTCCAACTAGAGAAGCCCGGAGCTGTCAGTCCTTAAGCGAGGTTGAGAAGACAGTGGGTACAGCGAGGAAGTCAAGGATAGAACATCCTGTCGGATCTCTGGTACTGGGACTTTGCCCTAGGCGATGAAGTAAGCCTATAGTCGAGAGACCGGATGACGGCCGGCAAAAGTGGTCACCATAGTCTGGATGTATAGTGTTAGATTCCTAATAGCTATGCATCAGAAGTTGAAGATACCGTGTCGATTGCTGAAAGAGAAGGCGAGATGGACGCTGAGTATTGGGTTTGGCACACATCGCGATCCCGACGGAGCGGTACTGAGAGCGAATTTTTCGACTTGCGAGGCTGTGTATACACATATCACAGAATTGTGTTGATGAGGAGTCAGCCCTGATGTTGGCACACAAGACCCACTGAAGGCGGATATGTGCTATCAAGTCTTGATTTTATCACAGGTGGCAAGAACCAAAACTGGTTATGTAAACTCAATTTGGAAATATTGTGTTACTCAAACTTCTAAATCAGGAAATGCAAGTTACATGTGACCCCCGTACCGGGACATCGACAATACCTCCGAAGGTAAAACATTTGGAAATTCTTTCCCCCTTATATCGTGACTGTGATATCGATTCCCTACCCAGGCAGACTTCTCACCGGTTCTAGACGTTGGTCGTCGGCAGAGGCACCGGTTCGATTACCATGCTTGCTGCAGTTAGGGCGGATCTGGTTGGCCCCTCACATCTGAGGCTAGGAAGTTGGATGTGTTCCTCTTCCTATGAGGCGGTGCCATCTCCATTGACCCTCTCTGATCACATCGGAGGCCCGGATGAGACCGTGATGTGCCGTTCTCTGGAGGGATATAAGAAATGCTCACGAGATGCGTTTTGCTATCATGAAGTAAACCATTTCACACAGCACGGCCCTCCATTCCATTAGAGTTAAGAGTCCACAGAAGAAAAGAAATCCTTCATATCTGTTGGGGCTTATTGCTTTGTCATATTTGGAAACATTGTTAGCGTTCTTGCTGTTCTTTGACAAGTCTCAAGTCCTTTCCCCGAGGAATTTAAACGTCGATTGGCCGGTGAGTGGAGCATGGTATGTTGTTGGACCGGGAATGTTCAGATGGCATGTGCAGTTTGTTACGGATTGACAGACTAACAATTGTGTTACAGAAACAACAAGCCAATCAGAACATCAGCTTTACCTTTACTGCCTTGAATTAACGCCAACGAGATCCCACACATACAGAAATTCCCTGACGAAGACATATCCTGCAAGAACACATAATCTGAAGGGCCAGTGTGGAGTCTGTGACTATTATTATCAACAAGAAACGACGGTCAAAGACGTGTCTAATACATGGTGATTTCATCATATGACCAGGCCAAGACGGATATTCTGCCCGATTATTTAAGCGATACAACATTCCACCTCACATAGCAGTAAAATTTCCGATTCTTGTACCTTCCACTCACCTTTACCAGTCTTCTATTCCTTGATACCCAGACCGACCATCTATTCTGCAGTCGCATCACCTGCTACAACCTCTATCCCCCACATCATCATCTGCCCAGATGTATCATCTCCCATCCAGCATCAAGAAGCTTTCCATTAACGAGATGTCCTCCACTCCAAGTTCATCTCACCGGGCCCGTCCTACACCGTCACGTACCAAGTCCACCAAAAGACAAACACCTAACTCCACTACCTGCTCCCGCTCCAACCCCTCCAGAGGCCTGTCAACCGCCGAAACTGACTCAGACAGTGACTCGGATTCTGACGTTGAGTTGAGCCCCGGCATCATCATGTCCCCCACCAACCAATTCTACAGCGTCCGTAATCTTCCTAGCTTGGCCAAGGATGTCGTTGAGAAGACATTTTGTGACCCGCCCAATATGTCGATGCAGTATTGTCGGCTGAGAGACGGGGTGTATGCCTTTCAGATGACGGAGACTATCCCGCGAAGTGTCCGGATCGGAGAGCAGGATAGTCAGTTTCCGGGACCAGTCTGTTCCTGTGGCGGAGGCTTGTCGAATGGTCCGTGTCCACACATTGTCTGGTTGATGGATCAGATCGCCATGGAACTCGTCAAGCCTTCGTCAGATTCATCGCCCCTCACGATGCTGTCTCAAGGCTACGCTGCGGAACTCCAGTCTCCCTTTGAGAGTATCTCTGCTTTTCATCTTGGTGTTCTGGCCGATATTATGCATTGTGATGTTGCCATGAGACCCCGGGAGAACAACTTGAGGTTGTCTGGCTCTTGCGTTGGCGACAGTTTCAGTTTTAACTCTGTCGATGGCGATGGTGATTCTGACGGTGTCAGTAGTGGCTGTGGCCAGCCGCTTCCTAGCGTCTCGCGCATCCAAGAAGCTAGGGCGCTCTTAGCCCAGCAAACTCTTAGTGACCTCCGGGACTTCCGTCCGGATATCTTCCAGGGTTCACCAGCGGAAATCATGAGATTGATCAATCATCCAGCTCAGGCGGCGGACATGACGTGTGCGATACTCCGTCTTCTTCTGACCAACAGTGATGTTTTCAACACATTCCGCGCTCTGTCTGTTGAAAACATCAAGCCCATCGAATCCATCAAGAAGCTCGAGATTCGACTTAATCGTGTGATAGACGAGCTCAACATTTATTCTCGCAACCCACTAAGTCCCTCAATCACCAATAGCCCTGAGCAGCCCGCTAACGTAGCCTGGGCTTCAAAACACATCATCCAGACTGTAGATACCCTTCGTCTTATCATCAGAGACTCAGAGACCCAGCTTGGGCCCGCCGGGAAAGTTGAGGTTGCCCGTATCCTGGTCAAAATCCTCCAAACCGTCATCGACCGCCAACGCGACATGCACGGCGGCCCCATGCGCAGTGACCGAAACTTGTACGTCCGCCTCTTAGTCGAGGATAGAATGCAAGATTTTGTCATTAATGACCTGAACTTGATTCCTGAGGCAGCGATGCTGTTTACGAATCAATTGCAAGAGTGTTTGGGAAAGCTGGAAGGGGCGAGCACGGCGGCTCCGGCGCCGTATATGGCCAAGTATCGGTCGTTAATTACGAGGTTGAGGGCATTTGCGGGGGGGTCAATTCCGGGGTCTAAGAGGCTGTCTACTGGAAGGGAAAGCAATAGGGGGACCAAGAGAATGAGGTGATGGGCAGGTGGTTGTTGTATGATGAGTTTCTAGACGTAGTTTCTTGCTGGTTGTCCACTAAGCTGAGATGATTTATGATGATTAAGTTTATTTTTTGGGATTATATTGACGCAATTATGAAATTTGAAATTTGAATATATATACATATATATGATCTAATTCTATTTGGTGTCATTGGACATTCTGCAGTATTCTCAAAACCTCCTCCAAACTTGGTCTTTGGTACGGCTTTCCAGACCAGGTACCGCCTGCAATCTCTTTCTCCCTCTGATCCAGCCAGGCCTCTGCATCCCGGACTTCTTCTGCCCAAAATTCGCGAGCCACATCCTGTACCTTCTGGCGATGATCTTCTGCTGAGAGCTCTGTACCGTCCCGCAGCACCATCTGGCCACCTTGTCTAATCACCCCAAGACCTTCTCTACCTCCGAGTGTTGGTCTTCGCCCCCTAATGCATCGATAAATCAGAGATCTCATGGGATCCGGCGTCTTTTCATACTCTGGGAATTCAAGGTGAGACTCCCGCGCGTATGACTGCCACACTGTAGTCTTCTGCGGTGCCGACACACCTTCAAAGATACACCATAAGAGTCTTCCAAGCATGTAGACCTTGGCCTGCTCTTGTTCCACCACACTTAGACAAAGCCACGGTAGATGAAATCCATTGGCCTTGCCGTGATATTGCTCTGATTGGGTAATGAATTCCCAGTCGGGACATAACCGGTTCAAGCGGTCAACGCTGCGTTTTTTAACATCTGGATCCACGTATTCTGACGTGGCAAGAATACGGATATAGTCGATAGCGTTGATTTCTGGCGGTCCAAACTCACACCAGACTCCGCGTTGCTCAAAGTCAATCATGATGGCGTTGTCCTGGTCATCGAGGACGACGTTGTCAAGTCGGAGATCTGGATAATAGAAACCCGAGTTGCGGATGTGAAGTAAGGATTTGGTGATCTGGATAGCCCATTTGAACTGCGTCTCGCGAGTCAGATTGCCATTGATTCTTCTTAGAGGGAGAATGTCCCGGAGGGTTCCTGGCTCGTGATATTCACTGAGAAAACCAATC
Source organism: Ambrosiella cleistominuta (assembly GCA_017139545.1). Taxonomy (NCBI): domain Eukaryota; kingdom Fungi; phylum Ascomycota; class Sordariomycetes; order Microascales; family Ceratocystidaceae; genus Ambrosiella; species Ambrosiella cleistominuta. The sequence goes on along the minus strand of JABFIG010000021.1, from coordinate 55,857 downwards.
ACTACCAACTTTCCACCAAAGCCGCAGCGTTTGGTTACCAAGTTTACTGGTCGTGATATGATGTTATCAGATGTAGGAAGCTTGAGAAGAACATGAAGCTCATGGTATAGAAACTTAGGAAAACTGGTCAGTGTCTTCAGCACATAAGTCTGTCCAAATGTACCGTTCTCATCAACCATGCGAACCAGTGACACGCTGTCCTGAAACTGGCGAATGACATGAATCTTGAAAATGTCGACAGTGGCAGGTAGCGTAACGTCACTTCCCCAAAGATTTCCTAGACTTTGAACCGAGTGAAGCTGGCTTTCCAGTGCGTGCATGGCCGCAATCTTGATTTCAGCTTTGACTGGATCCAGAGGCATATCCCGCAGGATAATCCGGGAACCAAAGACCTGTTTCCGATACCAGGCCGCCGGGTTATCGAGCTTCTTGGTCCACGAGTGCAGAGCCCTGACCAGATAGTTGACGATCCCAAGACGTGACAGCCTCTCGTGATCTTTGGTATGGAACGCCAACCCTAGGCCCAAAACTGAATAGAGAGTAGGAGAGATCTGGTCCTGAGCAGGAATGAAGATATCAAGCCGTAATGGAGGGACAACGTCAAGGAATAGTGGGTAGGCAAAGAAGTGGGTACCGAGGCCGCCAGATCCCTCGATGCGCCATAATGGATTCGGAAGAGGAGTAAGAGAGGGTATGCGGTTGGCCGGGTTCAGGGTGGACTCTGACCATGGCAGGTCTAGAGGACTATCATGGAACTTTGGTCGACTGGCCGCTGTCATAAATGCAGCAGTGGGGTGGACTATAGCGTCGATAGCTTTGAAACTCAAGTCCATGGTCTAGGAGGATGTTGTAGTGGTCTAAAAATATATGTTGAGAGGAAAGGGAAAATGAAAAGAGGCCTTCCAAGATTATGGTTAGTGATCAGATACTGTATGTGTTACACATGGGTGCTGATGGAAGGCTTCAATAAAGGAGATAACGCATATAAAGCAATCAGAGACATACATAAAATAAAATTGTATCAAGATACTCTTGACAAAGACAATTGCAGTGTATTGAGGCAATCTTTGGTCAGTATTGAAGTGCTCAGAAAGTAGGACATGACGAATGACTTATAGAAACTTGGGACAATATAGCCAATTTTGGCCGTATTTTACACAAAATCAACCACCAATACATTCCATAGACCTAAGGAGTATCTATCAGAAAACTAAGATAATCTCCAGACAAGCACACACACTGCCCAGCTGACCGGGTGATCTTCAGGTTGACTGACACCTCGCCCCGGATTTCCGTACTTCTGCTTAATTGTCGCACCCATTGTGGCGTATATTACATCTTTCGGGAATCGGGTGATTTTTCCATGGGCAAGCCCGGGCTAAATTGTAAGCTTGACTATGGAAACTTCTAAGATTTTGTATCTGGTCATATTAATAATAGCATCAACTTCTCACCAGTAAGTAACAGAGCTTCACGATCCTTGCTCTTAGTAGTGGTGGCATGTAGACTAGGGTCTGAAGAAAACCTTGTTTTATTTAACAGGAATCAGAAGCAGGAGCCAGGTGCTCGGCATGGTCCAGGTAAGTCAGCTAGAAAGCGTGAACTCGTCAGTAAGTATTCGTTGTTTCGAAGATTGAAAGCCCTTTTGATGGGCTCATCAAGGTGATTATCATCACATTAAACTCAGCATATCTCGATGTTAAGATCCAGTCTCGTATCTAAACATCTCTACTTTTGCTTCATATACATGAATCCTATACTGACTCCACGGAGCATTGGAAATTAAGTCATTAATAAGCAATGAAAAATTCGAGACTTGTCACAAAAGTCCATCAAATATGATGTTTCATTGAATCAAATCATGATCAATCCAGATAAATGACGTAGAATTTTGTCGCTCCAGAATTATGGTAGAAAAAAAGGCTACAATCTCAGTATTTCACCCCGGGAATTTGGAACACAAGGTACCGTTTATCTTCCGATTTTGGACGGCCGGTGAGAAAATTCGAGTGACAGGAATAGTAGTTATGCTGGGGGCGCTGACGGTGGAGACATACTGACTATCTGGCTCTCTGACTTGGAGAAAATATGTGTCCGTAATCAAGTAATGGATCTTCAATTTGGTTTTATTCTAATCTCATCCTGGATATTGTTATATTTTCATTAGTGAACAACTGAAAGCTCCCTGTACGTCGAACCAAGCCATGGTCAGTGCATTTTCTACTGACATCAAGGTCATGGCGCCTGGGAACTGACATCAACGGCAGGATGCCAATTTTTGATGGATACAAGGGGCATTGTTTGGTAACCACATATCATCTGGTGGCATTCGGAAATTTTATCCTCATGAAGCTTGAATCCTACTTTAATCATAGCCCCAGTCACTCGCTCATCGAGCTATGATTCCAGCAGAAAATGACCAAAAACTTGGTTTTCTGACAATGAAGGCCACTCACCGGTTGCCTATGGGATGCAGCTGCAGCTTATGCTGCATAAAAGATGGACAGATTTAGGAGGAAAAAAATACCGGTGATATAATTGGGTACTACAAGTCGGAAAAGTATCGAAAAAGACTGGACAGTACGGGAATCGAACCCGTGACCTTTCGCAGTTTCGCAAAGAATGCGAAGCAAACGTTATACCCCTAAACCAACCGCCCTAATTACTCATAACGATGGCTTATTAGTACTGAAGGCGGAATTGCTGAGGAAGAGCTACCCCGCAGATGTAACCCTGATGTGATTCGAGAGGAACAGCGCTACAGAAGAATCGCCACTCTTGTGTTACAATACGGTTGCCAGAAATTGACGACATCGCGGCAACCTTTTTATACCTTTACTAATTTGATGTTTTATGAATTACAATGAAAAATATCAGAAGTTTAAATTATTTCAAAGTATGAAGTTCACATTGTGTATTTGGATGGTCAAGATGTCAGAATAGCGTTATACCTGCAAATATCATTGAACTACCAAGATTGAACGACGTGAATACTCATGTCTTGCTACACAGCGGATCAGAACCAGATTGATCTCATATATAATATGATCTGTAAAATTCTATCATGTTGTTTCATGACCCAAGTTTGTACCTTGACGGTCATGTGGGTCATCTGTGTTTACATTGTACAATCTCTGAGTTTTGGGGATTTTTTACATGGTAGATTGTAGACTTATAAATTTGGGGTTTCAGCATCCGGACCCAAGTCTCTTGACACCATGAGATTGGTCGTGATAGAGTTCCGTTCCAGAATGTTTCTGACAGAACGGAGTCTGCTATGCTGGTCCCTGACAGAACTGACCTTCAATCGATTACACAGACTAGCGACTAGCGCGGGCTAAGGCTTGAATAATCTGGGGTCATGACCATTATGGGCAATACGAGCTCATACACTACTTAGAGATAATATGGTGCAGTAAATACTACATACAACTTCCGATTTGCAAGAATTATAACCTGAAGCTCACACATATCGGCGACAATTTCTCATCAGTAACGTTGCCAATACTATACAGGCAATATGTTGAATGGCAACTACCCCTCACAAAGTACTTTGCTGCAATGTATGACCAATCATGGCATACAAGGAGTCTCCAATTAACTACACGTACAATAGATGGGCTGCTGTATCTATTGAGCTGTTATGTTGCGTCAGCTACACTAACCTTGTGCATGAAGTGGGGTGTGGCCACTCCAACACAATCGGAATGCTGGCCGTATTAAGCTTGTAAGATGCAGCATCGGGAAAGCCAACTAGACAGTTCAGAAAGCTTGGTATTCTAAGAATACTGATCAGACACTATCACCTAAAGTGAAATATCGGAGAGTCATGGTATCGGGAAATAAGTGCACTAGACAGTAAATTATAAAAAAAAAAATCCTCCATAACCCCCCACAATCCACATGAAGGAACCAATTCTATTGGATACTAATATTTGGAATTTGAAAGATAGTGAAACATGACATGGTGTTAAATGGACTAATCATTGATTCACCTGATCAGGACAATGTTCGGATCTGTCAATAGTTATATACCGATCACCATTGATTTCAGAGCATACGTGAGGATCCTAAGGTAAGGGGGCTCAAGTTGCAAGTAATAAACGGGTATGCTGAAGATGGTAATAGGATATTCCATATCTATGAATCGTACATGTCAACAAGTGTTGACTAAGGCTGCTGAAAGTTACATATCGCCCCGCATCAAAATACCATATCATGCAGCAGTTATATGCTTGTACAACACCGCTGCAAATTCGTGCCATAGACGGACAAGCTAGAAATCTTTTAGAAAACTGGAAGAATCTGGAAAATTCTATTTAAGCTGACTATATTCTACTAAGACCATGAAAGATGCATGTCGCATGCTATTAACTTAAATGTTCATCTGTCCTGCATACTACTCTGCAGTTCATTGGCATATTCCGGTTTTCTGAAAAACAGGAATAATCGTATCTCAATTTGTGAGTCTAATCCTTGGGATCTAAAACATCAAGAGGGAGCTGTTACACAAGTACTCATAACTTTGACATTTGCATTTGTGGAAGTTAGTTATTTCTTTACCTTTGCCTGGTTGAGTTTTCATTTGTTGCGTTGTATCTTTCTATTTTGAAGTTACCATATGCAATGAAACAGCCACCCTGGAAGGAACAGGACTCAGTAAGTTTGCCCGACGGAATTGATAAGCCAGGACTGCGTCAATTTGAACCTAATTATATTTTTACCTGGTACAACGAACGATCCCTTGCGGTATATCTCGCTCCCTGGTCTAAACTGTTCGCCAAAAAACAACACCATTACATTAACACAAGACCATTCATTAGCTGCACCAACCCACTTCTACGAAGCCAAAAAATCGTACCTTCACGTCTTTGTTCTTGAGTGGGACCCATAAATTTTCGCTCTTTTCGTACACCTATTTCAACTTGAATCCTTTACCACCGCAACAAATTTCATGCTTTCTGCATCTACCTGAAATCAATGAGGTAGTCAAATCTGGAACCTATATCGGCTGTATCTTGCACAACCACCTGACATCACATTTACCTTGCTCACTGAAGTGAATACCCCATCACCAATCAATTGAGGCTGTCAAGTTTGCGACATCCTTTTCGTTTTCCTCATGGTTGCACATCGGCAAACTTGCTTTTCATAAGCACAGATAGCTGCTGACAAACAATCGACAGAAACCCCAAATTTCTGGATCTTGAACTTTTCGCTGTGGCGACTCCAAAGCGAAGTTTTCGTGTAATCTCCGTTGAGCCTGATTCGCCAACTTCACTCGCAGATATCGCTGCCTTATCTCCGCCAAAATTCAATCTTGCCACTTGATTCATCCATTGCGAAAAATTGACGATTATTGAGCAAAATCCGGAGCGGACATTTCCCCTAGTTCAATCGACGCTATATGTCCCGGCCTGGAACCCGACAGCCAGCGAGCTACTTGCTCACAATATTGAGGACTCCGGCTAAAAACTTGTAACGAATCAAGCAATAAATTCTCCACTATAGATCTCGCCAGGCCAAGGTAAGAAACCATCTTGTCGACTTCAGTAATGCCGGTTGGTATCTGCATCACTGTGATTCCTCTTTCAAGAGAAGAGTACCTCACGCTGCCAAGTATTGGCTGTTGTCTCAGCTAATGATGATGCCCATCTCTGAGACATGATCGATCAGAACAGCCAGATCAGTCCCGGGCTGCATAAAACAAAAACCATGAATCTATGTACGACCCGTTGAAGCATGGGCGTCGCAGAAGATGAAGTATGGTGTGATGCATCTAAGTAGACTCCATCGCCGACTATCATGGGCAGGTTTTGCAGTAACTGTATTATCAATAGTGCCCTTAGTCATGCTTTGTCAGCAGTAGAGCCACCAGATGCCGCGTCACTATGGTCAATAATGAGAGTGTACAAATTGTTGCATGCGCAGAGTTTTGAAAAAAAAAAAAACCTGCTTGCTATGGTTGTTGTTGTTTTTGGCTGTCTTATAAACAATTCCCCTGATGTGCACGAGGGCAGAGATCACCTTGTGTGCTTTTGCTGTCCGAGGGACGGCAAACGCCTTGTTCAATTGTCCGGGATTGGTTGGTCAGATGTGAGCTGGCGAACATACTGCGATTTCAATTAAGCCCATCCACACATTAGGCTTCATTCTCTATCATCCTAATTACAACGAGTACATTTCTGAATTACACCGCATCATCACTTCCACAAACCAGGAAGGTTTCTAGTAGAATCCTTTCAATGTCTCCCAACTTTCTTAACATTACACTTTTTCCACTTCGTCTTACTACATTGCCCGAATGTCAGCACTAGTGCCTCATTATGCAAAAGCAAGCCTTCATGCACCTTATAGGCCATGATACGCGCGCTGGGATCCAAATTTCCGAACTATTCTGCGGAATTCCAGATATCTTCTGTTCCGCTGCTGGAGATTGATCATATCTGAGCATTGGGTTGTATCCTGTTGATATTCCACGCAGCCTGACGTTTTTTTTGCCGATGCATCTCAAATAGGCTCGTTTGTGCGAAGTCTGACGTGACGTCAAAGTTATCCGGTTTCAGTGATCCTACACTACAAACAAAACTATCGAACTGGATTGTATGGCTATGAAGAGTCCATGAAGAATTTTTGATGAGACCCAAAGAGAAATGGAAAACAACATGGCGAGGCATATGCTTGAGAAAAAAAAAACTAATGTTTGTAGGTGTCTTTAGGTCTTATGTACTTCTATTTCATGGCCATCACATTTTCCACGATTTTACAACTATTTATTAACCAACAGTAAGTTGACCGTCTTACATCACATGTATCACTGAGAGCCCACTCATCTTACTTTGGAGGACTGCGGGATGCTCCTTACCTCCTACAATTCCGGGGTGGAACATATACCCCTGCCATCCGGTGAGAAAGTGCACTATGAAAGACACGGGCCCAGTCTTCAGCTTACTCCTGACCACTGGCCTTTCTGTACTCAAAAGTTCATTTTGTGTTTCTGAAGTCCGACTCGTCGGTTGTTGACTTTGTGTACAGGACACCAAGCTAGCAAGGTTAAGGACAACAAAACTGACGATTTTTCAGCGCCATCGGTCCCTGGCGACAGGGCCCAGGGATCTAAACTCGACCAGATTTGATAAACCTGGCACACCGGTCCGGCCGGCTACCTACTTTGAACGCCCACGAACCTTCATCGGTTCCAAGCCCCCCTCGAAATCCGTCCTGTATCTGGAGTATCTTCTAGTTTTTCTCTCAGCGGTTGTGCAATCCCATCAGCCTACCACGCACTAACAACCAGCCTTTGTGGGTCCCATTATGCTGGGATTGACTGCTCGTGGCACACACAATATCAAAGAAACTGTTACCATAGAACCGCGACTGGGTCCTTCGGGCCCGAGAACAGCTTCGTAGACTTTGATACAGGCTTATTCCCTCAGTTTTTTATATCAAAATGGACAGCTATACGAACACAAACGGCATACTGGTAAGCAAAATTTTCCTCAGCCATGCCTTATTCTGTTACCATGTGATGTCTCTTATGCATCATTATTCCTCCTCTTGATTTCTGTTTGCAATATATCTACACCGTACCCATCTTGTTTTTTGCTCCATTTCTCTTCCGCATATGACTGCATAATATTCTTCGCATATGTATACCTAAACCATTTCTTGATTGCATATGAACCACATTGCCTTCCATCTGTACGTTACCAGTCAACTTTTCTTGATCAGTTCTGATTAAAGCGAATATACTCCTTGACTGTTGCTTCATGACTCATGGTAGTTCATCATACTGTCATTATGCCTTGGTCAGCTGCCAAGTCAACATTTATCTTAGTGACGTGATAGTATCACTACGTAATTATCAAATAACATTCTACTACTATGGGACTTTGCTCCTTGGATTGCGCGTTACTTACATCCCGCTCAGGTTCACATAATATGTGACTTGTTAGTTCTTAAACGCACCGAAATATCCAATGTTATGCCGGTTTCAACCTCATTTTTTCTCTTGGACTTGAGTTTTCGTCCATAATGACTTAGTAATGATCATCTAACATTAGCATTCATCTAAACCTCTAGCCATTTGAACCAGGACATAAGCGAACCCGAAGCCAAATAGACGAGTTTGACTCCGCCAATCGTTTGGTCACGTCCAACTTCGGTGACTTCCCCGGTTTTGGTCTTTCTACTACTTTCACACAACCCACATTTCTTATTCAACCACAATATTCCTTCGGGATCGATAGTTCGGGTTATGGAAATATTGTGCAGAACATCATTTCTTCACCTCTCCCACCAGAACGTGCCGTCAAACGCGCCCGCAATCAATCATCCAGTTCTCAATCGTTGGATATGAATTGCCTTCCGTTCTTCAATCATGGGGCCTTTGCCTCTAAAGAGGCTTATAATAGAATTCCGAATTCCAATTTCTCAGGAAATGACATGTTTGATGGTACGGCTGATCGCCCGGGTGTGTGGGCACAGATGCTCCAGCAAACAGCCTCGTGTTCTCCATGCGGCAGAGTTAGATCAACAAACTGTTATGGTAAGTATCACAATGAACTACTACATGTCACAAACATTGACTAACAAACTTGGTTAGCCGGCTATCAACCGACCCCAATAAATGAGGACGTGGCTGAATCAGCTGTGGGTTATGTGTCTGAAAAGCCACCCACGGTGCCTAGTTTCAATCCAATAGGCAACGCATTTACTGACAACGAGACTCTACTTCCTATGTCGCCTATTCAGTTGAATGGCAACCCATTAATTGTACAAACTCACACCAATGTCTTTCTTGGAGTGCCAGAAACGATCATGCCGCAAACAACATCTTCTATGATGCCGGTCATGACTACGTCTACCACGATTGCAGAGAACGTGATGTGTGATCCGTCTCCCTATATCGACACTATGCCCCTTTGTCCGAACCCCTCATCAAATCCATTCACAGACTTTGCTTCTACCGATCTTCAGTCATTTACCTCTCAGGCACCAGATATGCTTTTGGGGTTCCCTGAGTCTCCAGGCATGTATTTGCCACATCTTTCGACTCAGGCATCAAGACATATAGATATGCCATTTAATAATCAGCTACCAGTAAGATATTGTCCTCAAAGCCAGTTCGAACAGGACAATTTTCTAGTGGCACTAGAAACTAGTCAGCGCGAATTTGGCTCAGGCACGACTTCAAACAAATCTGTGGTTACAAAACGTGGTCCCTTCAAAAACACTGCCGTCCGCCAAGAAACTGCCAAAACCCGCATTCTTGGGTCTTGTGTTCGTTGCCGCATGCAAAGAATCAGAGTAGGTCTCACAATGATATAGAATATCATAGATCTATATTGCTAACTTCTTCAGTGCAAATTTGACCCCAACAACCCGGCCGCGGCATGCTTAACCTGCGAAAAGGCTCAACCTAATACCAAGATCTGGCGTCTTCCATGTTTACGTTATAAGATTCCGGATGTCCAACTTTTCAAGCCAAGTAACGGAGTAAAAGGACTTGAGTGGACTAAACGTTGGTCAAACAAGGTCGATAATATTGCTACCTGGCAGTCAACCGATATTCGCACTATCCGCGTTTCGGAAGGTTACACATCAGGATATGTTGAGCTCAAAGTACGCGAGTTTCGTCCATTGGAAGGTGACAAGTTGACTCGTACATGGGTTGCGGATGGTCAGAAGAAGCAGGTTCTTATCCCGGCCTATGCTATCTGTGACATCTCCGCTGCCCAAAGAGAGTACCGCAACTATATTAAAAACGGCATCCGAGAGTGTATTGATTCAATTTTGCAACATGGAAGAGCAGACGATCCGGATGCCATGCTCATGGATGCCTACAGTCTGGCGTACAGATTACGGCAAGATATAAATATTTCGATGGATGAACGTATGATTCTCGATAAAACATTGCAACTTTGGATGTCTATCAGGCTTACGACTAAATCTACCATCATTATTGGTGATGAGACTCTTGGGATGACACAAGACATTATGGATCACACCAGCCCTCTCCACGGCAAGATCCCATTACCTCCAGTCATGGGTGCTCAGATTGATTTGATTCTCATAGAAGATGTCCAGAAAAAATTGCGCCGTGAGCTTCTAGACAAACTCCAGAAAATGACCCAGGCAAATAACAAGAAGACATGGCTAACTCTGTATCTTGTTACTTTCATTCTTCTCCATAACATCGCCATGATAACAGCACATGATGCTGGATATGCCCGAAAGCACGGTCTTAACAGAAGATTCGCCCGAGAAGAGAAAGTCCGTGAATACCATCTTGGGGCCAACATCTTACTGGCCTATTTCCATTACTGCAACAAGGGGCTCCTTCCGTTTAGCAATAGTTGCAGCAATCAGAAGCTCAGATCTTTGGCAGAATTAGATGATGAACGTCTCGATTTTGTGCACAGAACTCGTCAATATGTTGCTGAAAAACGTAAGTTCAATGATGGGCTTTATATTTCCGTGATGCATCACACTAAATTCTTATAGAACCCGGCTGGGATAAGATTCGGAACACTCGGGACTATGAGAATGATTTTTACTTCATCAGTCAGATGTTCCAGAAGGGCTGGACTCCTATCAACTCTCCCTAACCCCTTGATGGAAATCGGGGTGTTATTTTTCTTGATGAGGTCTCTAAAATCAAACTGGGGTTACCTTCTTCGGTCTGGAGAACCGGAAGCAAGGAGACTAAGGGCTTGGTGGCAATAAGATATTTGGTATTTTCGTGGCTCTTCCAGCAATGGTTGGTTCAATTTGGTATCCTTTTACAGTTGCATATTTGGCATGATTATCTATCCATATGACGTTATATTTTTCATGGCATAACTAGAATATTGGACCTTCTTAGATTACAATATCACGATTACAATGATTTATGAATACCACATTACCATAATCTACATTATTATGTTTGAGAGAGGGATGATTCGATCTGAGCGGTGACAACACTACAAAGGTTATATTCAGTGGAGATGAAGTTAGCTGAGGATCACGCTAAGACCTCTTTAGAGCGGGAGGAATGACTTATACCGACGAAACAAGAGAAGGATTCCGACAAGGGGTGCAAAGGGAATAGTTGTGGGGACCGAGGGCAGGGTTAGGGTGGACCGCTATCTTGGGATCTGAAGGGACTGTGTTGTATTGGTATTTATACATAAGGCTTCCTAACGGTCGGTGGCAGCGGTGGATTGGAAAAAATTAATATTACCGGAGATTTTCTTTCCCTTTCTTTTTTTTGTGGGAAGTAGAATTTCATAGTGTGATTTTGGCGATGCGGACATGTCAGTGGAAGGTTTTGCTGGAGTGAAAGATGCGCTATGGAATGAGATTGGTGAAAATGAAGAGGCCTCGTGTGGACCGGTGACGGCCCGGATGTCTTGGGTTAATTTTTGAAAGACGGAGGTTCCGAAGATTATTAAATTCACAGGATGACAGTTTGAACATTGAGAAAACAAACATAGAAGCCTATCATGGGAAGTCATATGGGCATTTCAATATGCAGGTACTGGTGTTTGGGATGCAGAGATACAGAGTATTTGTGTGGGCTAGAGTTGAAGAGAATAGGTAGGTTTAGGCAAGATTGATTGTGGACTATGGGCTTACATGCATGGTTAGATTCACTAATGTAATGGCAAAGCCTTGAAACATTGACCGGTCAATACCATGATAATATATGGAAATGTTAGTGCTATTTTCGTTGTAGTTGGATTATTAAACACGACCACCAGATAAACTCTTAGATAAACTCTGTTTAGGCTTTTGACCCGTCGGACACTGAGCAGTGAACAAAGCTGGGTTAAATAGTCAGTACATAAATCTTAGCATTCGCAGGTGGTTATGTGACCTCATCAATTCATAAATAGCATTGATTTAAGTTTACTAAACAGCACCATGAGCTACAAATGCCCATTTAAGAAAAGAGACAAATCTTTGGTCACGTTACGTGACAATGCAGGATTGGCCCCCAACCCAGCGGTTGCAATCTGCCCCGCCATTATGTGGCGTCGTGAAAGGGCGGAACCCAATGCTACAAAAAGCAAGTGACCACCGGCACTTTCGAGCCTGATTGTAAAAAGGAGAGGTCCGTTGCAATGGAGAATCACGTCAGTGTCGAGATTTACAGTTGACCTGATGCTATTTTTCGGGAGAGGAGGCCAGTGAGCAATTTGATTTTAGGTAACCCATATGTTTCCACTCTGGCGGGATATCTTCAAAGGTTCCATATTTTCATCTGACGTCTATGCAGAGGTGTAGATGCTCCGTCATAGTTGGAGGCCGCTCATCTAACTTTTTGTCATGTATATAATCGAGATTATACAATGTCAAAATGGCATCTGACTGGTTCAATGATTGGATATTAGACACTTGACACAAGATTACAAATTTTAGAGTACGTATACAACAGATACGTTTCTTTATTTCTGACAGACGCCCTCCGTCATCATCACCAATTATACAGCAAAAGTTCCCACGGATCTAGCAACCTAGAGATCCATAACTCACCTACAATGACATCTATTTATCTGAAGTTTACATAATCAGCATGAATCTTCTGGAAGCTTACACAATGTAGGCACACCAAAAGGCAGAAAATACAGATTGAATATGTAAGTAATATTTTCACATATAATGGCATCTGCCAGGGTCTCTCAGTAGTGGTCAAGCGGGGCCTGGGAAGGTCAGATGGATATAGATGATAGAGGGGAGAAATTGCCGGGATTCTAATAAGGAGGGAGAGTGGTTAAGGATCTGGATCTGATATTAATGGGATGGATATTTGTCATATGCAAGAAAGACGCTCCGCCGCTCTTCACCGGCCCCGGGAGGCCCATAGGCCGAATTAAGATGGGAGGGATGGGAAAGTCAATTCGGTATTTCATTGGTTGTGGGAGGATTGTTGAAGTGAGATCAAAGTTCGTGCACGCCGAAAATGAAGTTTGATATGAGCCGGAGATCTCGGTTGGATGGGGTGGCAATATCAGAGTGGTGTCGAGCGACGTCATATGGTGGTGGGGGGTAGTTGAATTGAGATCTGCAAATATCATTGATTGGGACTAATATTTTCAGCCTTAACCTCTGCAGCCTTGTGCCGATTTTTTACAGTATTGGGGCCATTAGTGATGCAGCAAGTGTTGAATGGACTTTCTTGATGCAAATCGAAGTTCTATAAGCAGAATATAGTGATCGTAGCCTCGTTTCAACCGGCCATAATATCTGCGAAGTATAGTTCAACCACCAGACAAAAAGAAATCTTACTAAGAAGAACAGAAAAGGTCCTTTAAACGGAAATATTAAAACACCGATTCGATATTTCCATCAATTAGTGGATATCGGAGACTTTGTATACTTGATGAGCTGCCGAGCCAAAAATAAACATAGGCCCTGACTAAGCAACTGCTACCCCTGACGTCCCGGTATCTTGGGCCCGCTTGTGGATAACAATCGTAGAAACAAAGAAGTACAAAGCGCATTGGATCTATGTACATAGTAGCCGCCGGTAGACTCTAACGTCACCTGATTATTAAAAACACAAAAAAGACTTCCCTGATATTTGCGAGATAATGGTTCTCGTTTCTTTTAATAGATCAGGACCCTATTTTGCGAATTCCGGGTTACATCAATAGTCATCATAAAAATTCCCACCTCACACAGACGGCCAGCTTTTGACGTTGTCTATGCATTTGAGTTTGAGTTTTAGTTCGTGTCTACGCCTGTTTTGTATGTGGAAGAGATCACACTGACTTCATATCCTAGTATAAAATTACCGTGGGATTCCCAAAAATATCGAGATATTTTTGCGGCAAAATCATGCTTTCTTTTTTGTTTTCTCTGGGAATAAACACACGATTTCTCAGTTATGTTGCTAATTATGTAGCTTCGCTTAGACAACATCCTTTCACCGCAACCCATTGATCGACTTGTTTCTTATCGATTATGATGCATCGTGATCCTCTGCCTGTCGGGTGCTGACGGCTTGGCGAATAGCCTTGACGCCTCACAATGATGTTTTGCTTTGCGGCTGACTTTCTTTTTTTTTTGTTGAATTTGAAAGGAATCTGACAGGCCAGGGGCAGACCGGTAAAGATTGAAACATTCAGAATTTGGCATGCCGTCTGTGGTATGCGAGTAGTAATCCGACATGGCAGTGATGGCACACTTTACCACAGGATTGGACAGCACAATTAACCATTATTGCGGAGGGATCTGACGGAGTTTATTAAAGACGATGTTTAACTGAAGAACAGAGGGTGTATATGGATCATGTATTTAGACTTAGTCCCCACTAGGATATAGGATACCGTATCTTTCCGATGGTTGGACCAGGACAAGCGCGGCAAGAGATTATTACATCCGTGATCGATGGGCAATGGACACAGGAGACAAGCATGTGTCGGGATTTTTGAATTAGCCCGATCCCCGGATCCGAATCAAGTAAAACTTGACGTCAGGTATACAAAATACTGATTTCGTATCTAGATACAAAGGACCATTGGAAAATTCGGGGCAAGTCCTGTGCATACAGAACAGCACAACCCAGTCAAAAGTTTATACTGAAAAAGGATGTACCGGGATATCATGAGCTTTGATCAAGGTCCGCAAGAAGTACTGTCTACCGGAAAACTTGAGGTGAAACTGGACCCGTATGAACAGATCAGCACAGTGGACCACGCATGGGTGCCTTTGGAAACTTTCAGTGGGAGATGTCCTGTAAAGGGCAAGGCGCAAGGTCCTGGCAATGGCAATAGCCCTATTACTTTATTTTTGAGCCAGTCACCATCGAAGCAGCCTAGCGAGGGATTTGCAGTTGACGCTCCAGTGCATTGTCATGGCACCACTGTATCCACTCCATTGCATTGAAAACTATTGACGATTCACAGGATATGTATAATTTAGTGAGAATACTGCGTATATACTACGTTGCAGTTTACTCCCGGCGGTATAGAGAAGAAAAGTGCCCTGCGACTGCCTCACTGGGACGCTTGCTCAATGATCGTCTCAATCGGGAAATAAATACACGAGATAAGACTGTTTACAGCAAGCGGGAATGCACTGGCAGGCCTCGCCTCGATGCGGAATTCCAGAAAACTGTCAAAAGCTCAAGGAGATGCGGAGTTTCAATGTTATATATATATATATATATATATATATATATATATAAGTATAAGGGATTATTTTTGTTTTATTTGGTTTGACAGGTAGCACGACATTTCGAGAATCGTCCGTCCTACTGGGAGAGGGGGGAAAAAGACGCTTGTGGCGTGGGCGACGGACATTGTAGGTCGGAGTTTAAAAACGCCTTTGGAGATCAGCGATAGTTGTAGTGACGTCAGTGATTCTGGGGCGGGACCCATGGTGTATTTAGCCAATGGCGATCAAATGAGATTTTGATGAGGTCAAGGACTTTTTGTTGCGAGATCGTGGGGGAAAATGGACAAGAATAGGTATTTTGTGCTGAGGATACGATGTTTCTCACTGTGTAGTTTCAACACGATGTGTCAGAACAGATAGATTGGCCAATGTTAGTGCTGAGGTTGATGTTGAGGCTATGGGTGGTTAGACATATGAACAGAAATATAACTAAGATTTATGTGGTTATTTTCAGTTAGTACGACGTCACTAAAATTTGGAATGCCGGTTTACGCTAGAGTTGAAGACTTGGCACACTATCGTCATTTGCAACTCCAATGATAGTCCAGATTGAGAACAAGATTGTAATCCCAAAAATTAATACCTACAGGCATTCACAAATAAAATATGACACAACAAAAACAAAATCACGGCGGTAAGATAAATAAGGAAATGTAATGAATAAATCTTACACGATGAGACGATTTGTGACCAAATTAAAGCCAAAAAGAAAAAAAAAATCATCTTTTCCATTGAACATTACTTTTCTAGTCGTTATCAGATGGTGGCTGTCGCTGTACTCAGAAAACACCGGAACGGCGAGCCGAGTCGGACAATCGATGTTCGAGACTAAGAATGTCGTCATTAATTAGATTGAAAAGACGCAGATTCAGATTGTACAATCCTCTGTGGGTAGTAGTGAACCAAGAATCAATCACCTGCAAAGTTCTGCATGCATACAGTAAAAACCATGTGCTATATACTCAATATGATTCATATGTGATCTTGATCCAGTATTACCTCAACCTTACTTTTTGTACATTGATGACCTGAAGAAAAGCACCGGGATTTATGATCTTGGAGAGTTTTGTGGGCTTCTTACCAACCCAACAGGCAACAAACCCAAATGGTTCAATCACATTTTCTAAAGACATCACTCCAGTCCAGTGAATGAAACATCCCGTCAGGTGCCCAGCAAAGCCAAATCCCAACACCGCAGCCCTAGTTCTCGTCACAACCTCACGGCCCCCGGCGGCGCGCACTAATAACCAGCAGCTCAGAATAATACGCTGTGTCATGATGGACTTGTGATAAAATCCCCCATGAACTGATTTGTGACAAAGACAACTGGGCAAGCCAGGCACCAAGGGACCTCTGACTCAGTGGTTTCCATGCATTAGCTGCTGGAGGAAATGTTAGAGGCAGGTTGTTAGAAAGTCCGCTCATGGACTGTCGGAGCGCTAGTTCTGGGGGCCGGCAAGGCTCATGAAAGGGAATTTCAATATTCAGGTTTTCGATCGACTTTTGAAGGTTTTAGTTACTAAATTTTGACAATAAAGTGAGTGGTGAGGATAGCTGTTAATGTTGGCCTAGTCAATCCACAAGATTAGGATTCAATAGTTGTCGTAACCTTTGTTGCTTAGTCAGAACCATGAAACTGATTTATCTTGATACTCTAGACTGGATTAAATGTGTCCCCAAAGAACTAAAAAAAAAAAAGCAAAAAAGCAATCGAAGCATTACAAATGATCAGGAATTCATTGTTACGTTCATATAGTCAACAATGAATCATGTGAGATGTGTGCTTATGTTCAATTTGTCAGTTTGGACTTGAAACTGTTCTTTACGGACGCCCCCAAGGTCCAGGAGGTCCAGGCAAACCTATTTTGTGACTTTCTCTCCAGAACAATACAACGTCCCGGCTTTGAAAACTAAGTTCTCGCCCTTTTGATTGGCTAGAAGCCTGAGTCCACCTGCTTTTTTATCTTCAGTGTCTTAGGCTAGAGACACGGACACAGGAATTCCCACCTCTACAATGGCCGTGCTACCCATCCACTCTAGTTCCTGAACGCCCCACCATCACAGGCTGATCTCACTTTGAAGTGTCCAACTTCATTTTAACCCTTTCTCTCCGAATTTGAAAAAGAGATGGAGTCACTAAAAACCTAATATTGCAGCCAGAGTATCGACCTCCCAAAAGAGGCAGCGGTATGTCTTCTTCCCAACTTGCTTTTCCCGGGGCCTTGTCTGCTGTTCAGGATGCAGGTCCCTGTTTATAGGCTTATAATAGCTTGTTTACTGGGGTCTGCAGGCCAGGAATGATTCAAACCTCACACCTTTGCTGCTTACATATTCTCGCCGCCATATCTCGGGCCAGTCAACCAAGGACCGGCAAGCTCTTTTTATCAAGCCATATAATCATTATAAGTCTTACCATAGCCTTGCAAACCAGTGTACCCGAGTATCTGGCTGACACCAAGGGTGACTCTATCGAACAGAAACCCAATGTCTGTCTATGTTGCATCTTACACAAACTTCAACCACCACCCCCTCCCCCGATGCCTGGCCAAGTATCCTCACGCCTCGTCATATCACGAGATTTGGCTGTCTCTATTCCAGGCAACTTCCTACTTTGATACACCCCTCTTTACATTTTTTTTGTTTTTTCCATTGTCTTGACAGCCTTTTGCCTACTTTGATTCCATCATCATGAGGCTATAGGCGTGTGTTTAAGCCCCTCCCAAAAAAAAGATGCTATTGACGGCTTGTCATCCGGCGCTATGGGTGGTATTACTGGGTATCCTCTTGGGACATTTGGAAGTTTCCCCTGGAGTTGGAAGATGGTTACGGAGCCGGGGACATACCTGTGGCGTGCTGAGATAGCGGGTGTGGGTGCTCCATACTACGGAGGGGCAAATGATATAAGACGGGGTCCTCCTCCGCGTCTCGATGCGGTTTCTTTCCTGTTCCTCATTCTTATCATCATCACTTACAGTTTCCACCTTGTGGATCTACAATTCTCTTCTCTACATCGGCTTTACAATCTATAATCTTCACTACTTTCATCCTTGATATCATCATTTTCCCTTTCCCCTTTGTCAAAATTCATCATGTCTGCTATGAGCCCCATCACCCACGGTTTCATATCGGTTCCTGGTTCTGAGAGCCTTCACACTACGATCAAGTCAGCCAAGGACCAACTGCCTACTGGATTTCCGGCCAGCTTTCCCTCTGAACTTGCCTGGCAAGGAGCCGACTTCACTTCGGACTCCAGCTATGTCTACCACATGAGCGCCGCTGATATCTCTGAGCTTGAGACCGCCCTCGATTACTTTAAGAGTAAGTAAACTTTCTCTCTGTTTTCGAATTCTGTGATCTATACTAACATCATAACTAGCCCTAGAACTTGATGCCGAGGAAATTTCACCCTCTACGTTCCCGTTGCCCACTTTGGGTCCCAGACTCTCGGCGCTGGCTGACGATCTTTACTTCGGCAAGGGATTCGGCCTTCTCCGGGGCCTCGACCCAAACGCCTACAAAGTCGAGGATCTCTCGTTGATCTGGCTCGGTGTTCAGAGCCATGTTGCTCTGCTGCGGGCCCGCCAGGACAAGAAGGGTAACATGATGGTCCACATCATTGCTGATAACAGCTCCGAGATTGCTTCCGAGCACCACAGACATTCCAAGTCCGCTATTGTGAGTTTACAACATCTACTGAAAACGTCTTCATGTGCCTTGCTAACACACTATAGACTTTCCATAATGAAGAGTCGGGCGATATCGTCTCATGGCTTACCAGAAGCACCGCTAAATCTGGTGGCCGCTGCATCATTGCATCGGTGCACAAGGTCTATAATGTCCTTGCAGAGACCTGCCCATCCATGATCCGCACTCTTACCAAGGGTGACTGGCCATTTGCTCTGTAAGTCCCAATCATCCAGTGTTTCATTTCCCTTGGCATCTGTACCTGTATTATATCTGCCTGTACCACACCATCGCACCATTACCCACCACTTACATACGTGCTGTTACTCCTACCTCAGCCTTCTTTATCCCACTTTTTGGCATCCCAGCAGCCTGGTTTGCCAAACAGACCGTCGTACTGCAAACGTGTGGCAGGAGGATTGGCCAGTCACAGAGCTACTTTCTTTCAGTATTCACTTCAATCCTAATCATGCCCTAATCCTTCGGTACGCCTGTCAGTCCTATAATCAGAAATTATCCAGTAGGGATAACTTATGTAGGCTCGAGTGGCTTATTCTGTGAGAGGGTGCGGCCGGCGTTGCATCCCAGGAGTCTGACAGTTGCTACTCTGTACTTGGCCTCTTCCTACCATTGTTTCCGTTTTTGGTACGATATACCAAAGACATATATCAGGAACGCCACATTACTAGCCAATCAAATTACAGAACTTTCTTGCTAACAAAATACTCTCTCCAGTCCCACCTTCCAATGCCGCCCTGTCTTCTACTACGACAACAACCGCCTCATCTCAAATTTTGGCCGCGCCGCCCTCCTTGGAAACGCTGCCCACCCTCGCCCCGCCCATCTCCCCTCCTTAACCCCCGAGAAAGTCGCCGCTCTCGACGCCATTGAGGCCATCTCCTGCGCCACGCAAATGGAAATCCAGACACAGCCCGGTGACATGCATTTTATCAACAACCTCAACGTCTTGCACCGCCGGGACGCCTTTGTCGACGGAGACGAGATTAACGCGCGGAGACACTTGGTGCGGATGCGCTTGCGGTGTGCGGTGCGTGGAGGGAGGATCCCAGGAGAGTTGGAGAGGGAGTGGGTTGGGGCCTTTGGGGAGAGAGGGGATCGGGTTTGGCATATTGAGCCTATGCCGGAGGGGTTTTTCCCTTTGCGGTCGCATCCGAATTAGGGGATGGGATTGTGGGTTGGCTTTCTATGTGCTTGTTGGTTGGTCTTTTTTTTTGACTTCTGGCTGGTCCGGGGTCTTAGCATTGTTTGACGCATTGGGTGGGTTGCTTTTGGTTGTTTCTTTTTGACATACTATCTGCTCCTTTTTTGCTTCATGTTGTTCGGTTGTTTTTGTTAGTTGATTTTTTTTGTCGATTTTAGTTTGACGACATAGATGATGGTGCTCTGGCTAGCACTACCAACCGCACATTTCATAGTTTGTTTGTTTAGTTTTTGAATTTAGATTTTAGGTATTTGTTGCTATATTTTGTTCCAGTATGTGTCATGGCATGATAACTTCTGTATATGGGCGAAACAGGCTGTTGTGACTCATATTACTATGGAAAGTGATTGTGGTAAGGTTATTCTTACCCGTATTCCGGCTCAGTAGAACTTTGTTGTGATTAGTAAACAAGGTCTGGTCAGTGAATTCATCAACTGATCGCCCCTCATACACCAGACTTGCAATTCTTATTAATCTTGTCTATATAATGAGACACTAATATAAAATTATTTGAACGTGTGTGCACACTTTGTCAACTAGATTGAATCTATTCCATGACGTTATATAGATATATAAGTCCGCAGGATACATTCGAGATCAGTGAGTGATATCTCACGACCAATATTGACTTTTTAAACATAGATATCCATTACCAACAGCATAGAGATGTGCCATACGTACACAGTAACAATTCCCTAACTTGTCTATGCGTTATCTCCTCCCTAGTCTACTACCCTGTCTCGCAACCCTCACCACCCCTCATATTGCATTATCCGACTCTGAAATCCTTTGTGATGCCCACTGAAGCAACCAATATATCTTGTCACAAAAAGGGAAAATAAGTAAGTAGTAGATAAATGGAAGTTCCGATTGTTTAGAGAGCGTTGTCGGAAGATTGGTTTGGTTGGGATGGCGGGGTTGGGGAAACAACTGGAGAGATTAGAAAGTTGGCAGTGTCGGGGAATGGACTATTTTGTGAGTGATACGTGGGGAATTTACAAGAAGTTTGGTCCATAGGTTGATGTACCAAAACTTAATGATCAGCCATAATGATCAGCAGTGATGACAGTTTGTAGTAAGATTCTTCAATAGTCGATACACAGCATGGAACTACTGTCAAATAGTCATTTTATTATCTTTCAATTGGACAACATTCCCAACAGTTCAATTTTAAGGCGCTAACCAAGATAAGAGCTTCGATCCGACTGATGTATGCCATTAGTGCCCTCCATACTGATAGTCATGTTATAATTATTCTACTATGTGTAGAAGAATTCACTTCCAGTCAATAGATGATAATGATCAACGTCTTCAAGTCTCAAATTAACTTAGCTTAGATGTCAAAGAACTTATTCTACGAAGACAATTAGAAGAAGCGATCCGAGAGCTCCTAGCCAAGATAGACCAGAAACCTCCTGGAACTTGCACTGCATCGAAACATCACGTTTAGGGTTTAACATTGGTTGGAATGGTGGGTATCATTGCCCACTAGACTTTCCCAGTTCCTCTCCTATTCATCCCTCCAGTGCAGGAATGGATAGACATATCTCTCTTGACCGCTAGGGCTTTCTTATCACTTGCCAGAGCATGTCTATTCTTTTTAGAGAAATACTTCGAAATTACAGATTTGAATATATGAGATCAAAGACTGGTGAATGCCTTCCACTGGTAACAAGAAGTCGTGTAATTCTGATATGATAATATTTTCCTAATTAGTTCACACCAAGTCGAACTGTGGTAACTTCCCGAGTGGCCAAAATGAGAGATCAAGTTACACAAGTTTTTGGCCTAGTACCAAGTTATCTAGAGAGTTGAAGCCAGAATAAGCAAGATCGTCAGGTTTTGCTGGCATGGCACAGACAGTACGGTCTGATTTGTAGCACCTACAGAACCAAAGATGTATACGCTAATTCATATGTTACCACCCACCTTGACTGTAGACTATGAGGTGTAACCGCCGGCTTCGAACTTCCATTCTTGTCCGACAAAACGGGCAACTTAAGGCTGTAAAATGATGGGCCCCTTGACTTACTTGTGACCACACGCTTCCTTACAAGCTAAATGAATGGTTTTCTCTAGCTAGCAAGTTATTGCCAATCCGTATCATCATGATGGTATGTTCCATTGATGCTTTAGGAAATGCTTGCTATCAACGCATTATCTCTCCTAACATGGATAGTTACTATTGTCTAGAGAATTAGCATTATGGATGCGCGGATTTTCTGGCGGATAGACTCGGGCTTTCGCGCTTGATTTTTCTCATGTTTATGGTTGGCCAGGACCAAGTCCGAGTTCGACAGAGAACCTAAATGTAGAGAGCATCAGGTTCAGAAGGCCTGTTTCAAGAATTTGTCATCATTGTATCTATAGAGAAGTAGCACGAGAGTTCATAGATAATTGTTGAATATTGTAGCTGGATGTGTAATAATTAGGGTCTGGAATTAACCCATGTAATGTCGCGCCACATCACAAATTCCCCCAACCCCACAATGTAGCCGTATGCAGGGGCTACCCGAGCTACCCCTGTCAATATCAAGTTCATCTGGGATAAGGTTTGGCTTGTTGACTGTCACCAGTATAGGAATAACGCTTGCTTTCAAGATTAATCAATGCGCAGGTATAAGCCTAGACGATCTTCTGAACGAGCCAGCTTTCAAGTGCTTTAAAGGTTCATTGTGGCTTGGACTGAGTGAGATATTGATAAAGCTGAGAAGGAGACCGCGATTTACGTATCGAAACGCGAAAGACCCAGTAATGATACAATTCTCCAACAGACAGACATTTCTCGTGCTGGTTTTTGTTTTTGTTTTCATAGTTGATTTTTTGAGTCGTGTTGTCAACTTTTACCTTTGACAATCTGCCGCATCTTACATATTTTCTGCTCCTGGAATCATTCCACAAAAACCTGCGGCTAGTTGTACCGGCGTCGGCTATCAGAGTTAATGGGTATTAACCACCCACACCTCCATCAGTCTAAACTCGATCCGGTTGACATCTCGTATGAACTCCGAACACGGCATAGGCCCGTATTTACCCGGGGTTCAACAGGAGACACCAATTCGACCATTTCCCCGAAACACTTTTCTCATCAAACCAGGTGAAATGAATCAACCGCCGGCCTTTTCAATATCTTCGTTTTTATTGTGGAAGAATAGACTGTTCCAGTCTGTGGTATATTCAGTCTTGGCTCTGGCGTTGGCGTTTGTCATTTTGAAGCAATCGTTTATGGACGCCGCAGGCCGGGATTACATCAGCAAACTTGTCCAAACACCATCAATAGACAAGATTTCGGCACTTCA
The DNA here is from genome assembly GCA_017139545.1 of Ambrosiella cleistominuta. Lineage (NCBI taxonomy): Eukaryota > Fungi > Ascomycota > Sordariomycetes > Microascales > Ceratocystidaceae > Ambrosiella > Ambrosiella cleistominuta. The sequence goes on along the minus strand of JABFIG010000021.1, from coordinate 32,484 downwards.
GGCGCAGTTAGCATCGGCAGCAGCGGCCGTGTCTATAAAAACAGCTACTACGGTTACTGTCACAGAGCCGGCTGCTGTGACGTCTTGCCCTACTATTGGTACGACCAGTGTCCTGCAGTACTTTCAAACATCGCCAGAACTGTGGTTGGGACCCACGTCAACTGGAAGACCTGCATTTCTGGCGCAAACAATTGCGTTTGATCCCTCAAGCTCTCATGTACTCAACACTCCTCTGCAGACGGCGATCCCAATTTCCGGGACACCGGAGGATAAATCCAAGCCTGGGATCTTTAGACTTATGGGGAATCTAAGTCCCTATCAGCCGGCCGGTGGCTTTGGTGTCAAGGAATACCCGCTGCCGCCGGGCGCTAAGATTGTGCAGCTGCAAATGCTTTCTCGCCATGGGTCGCGATATCCTACGATGGGATCGAATGCTCACAGCTTTGGAGAACGTATAAAAAATGCTACTGGTACGCTCAAAACTTCGGGCGAGCTTGCATTTTTGAATGATTGGTCGTACGACTTGGGGGCAGAGATCCTGGTGCCGAAAGGTAGACAGGAGTTGTTCGAATCGGGGGTGCTGCATGCATACATGTACGGACAGTTGTATGATACCAAAACCAAGATAGTCGCCCGTACCACTACGCAGGATCGCATGTTGAAGTCGGCTGAGAATTTTATGGCTGGATTTTTTGGTCTGGAATGGTAAGTTAAACTTAGCATAGCAGCATCGCTATCGTGTACTGACAAGTATAAAGGCCTAAGAATGTCACACTTGAGCTCATAATCGAAGGGAGCAACTTTAACAATTCATTGGCGGGTTATATGAACTGTCCGAATGCTAGAGAGGAAACTGGCGGCAAAGAAGCCATTGAGACCTGGACAAACATTTACCTCAAAAAAGCTTCAGAGAGATTGTCCCGATTGGTTGAGGGGTACAATTGGACTGTGGAGGACACTTATGCTGCGCAAACATTGTGTCCATACGAGACTATTGCTTATGGCTCTAGTCCGTTTTGCAGTCTGTTTACATATGAAGAGTGGGAGGGCTTTTCTTACTCAACTGATTTGGACTTTTCCGTCTCGTCAGGTTTTCAGAGTCCCACAGGTGTAAGTTGATTATTCCTGAATAATGTATGAGTCTGGATTATTCACTAACATGGAATCACAGCGTGCAGTTGGCATTGGCTACCAGCAAGAGGTCATGGCCCGCTTGCGTAACCATACCCTGGGCTATTCTGGCTCTCAGATCAACACCACCCTTGATTCATCTGAAATTACTTTTCCACTTAACCAATCACTATACCTAGATTTCTCCCATGACAGCAGCATCATCTCTATTCTGGCTGCCTTTGGCTTACGGCAGTTTGCCGATCCGTTGTCGCCGACAAAGAATCCCGGCCCCCACAACTTTACGGTTACAAACCTGACTCCATTTGGTGCCCGGTTAGACATTGAGATTATCAAAGCCCCCAAGCCAATCAAGGCGGACCGTCAAGGGTACGAAGATGGCGGGATGACAAAGTACATTCATTTTATCTTGAATCAGCGGACCATCCCGCTGGGCGTCAGCTTGAAGGAGTGCGGTGAGCGGGTTGATGGGTGGTGTGAATTAGATACGTTTATGGAGGTACAGGAGAGGATGCCGGGGATTGCGGATTATGTGGGGAGTTGTTGGGGGGATATTGGAGAGCAGAGGATGGGGGATGTGATTGATGGGAGGCCGGTGAGGGGGGGGGAGGTGCCGGAGGGCCCGGTTGTTGGTGGGGTAGATGGTGTGGAGGAAGGATGAGGTTGAGGAGGAAGAGGCAGAGAATGACAATGATGATGAAGAGAAGAGATGAGACGTTGCGATGTTGCTCCAAGCCCAGCCACCGTTTGTTTGACATACTAGGTCGAATATTATTCATTATTCACAATAATATTGCTATTGAGCAATGGTTCATTTATTTCTTGTCATGGTTGTTCTTTTCTGTCCTTTGTCGTGGCTTTGCTTGTGACACTAAGACAATTACGACAAACAAAACAGGCCGATGACAATATGTGTGACTTTATGAGACATTCCCGAACTATAGAGAATATAAAACTAATCATCTTGTGGAATTTTACCCGAGTTTCTTTTTCTTGGCTCCCCTGTCGAATCTACCGGCTCCAGCAACTTGTCAAGATTCACCTTCTATACGCCCGTTCCCCTTGGCCTTTGTCACGATCCACTGAGGTCAAGGTCTTCACCTGGCGTCCGATCTAAGTAATTAAAACATTATCCGCTGTTGATCCAGTGAGTCCCTTTTTACTCTCTAATCCTCCAACTATGGATATAGCTAGCAGCTGACCGAGATTATTCGGAATAAAGGTTCTGAAGCTGGGTACGTTGACAGTGGGATATTGTTTATATATAGGCGATGTCGGTCTCTTCTCTAAATCACACCCATATATAAAGAAGGGGAAAATTATATAATATACTATATATGGCCTGTTGTTAGCATACGGAGAGTGGCGACTGGCTTGGGGTGGGCATGTGACGGGTTATTCTAAGGAGGGACTGTATGCAAATACACCTTGTTCCTCAATGGTTGAGACTAACTTTGTGATTGCAAATATATGTTGGTTGATATTTAAAATTCGTCCTGATGAAATAAGTGATTTGCCACCGGTGGTTACCCATTTAGCCGGGCCTTATCACTTCCGGCATATAGCGGGACGTTTATCTGAATACTTATCGTCAATCCATGAATTTTAGCTAAATTCATTTCAGAACCCGCTCTTGCCGCCCAAATATGTATGGGTCATCTCGTCTTTCAGTCAGACTCTTGTATCTGTCTCCCACCTCCCACCAATCAGCACCCTCCCCATTTTCCCAACCGCCACAGCCGCCCGGCTGATTGCGACTCATCAGACTAAAGTCCTTATAAAATGCTCCTCATGCCGAACTTACAATTATGAAAATTCCTTCTTGTCTTTTTTTTTTCTTTTTCTCCTCCAGTCGTCTCACACCGGCTCCGGTAACAGTCTAATGAACTCTTTATACGCCCGTTGCCGTCCACTCTCTTGTAGCTGCGAACTCTTCTTGATCTCTTGTCATGAACTTGATTTGAGTGCACATGGTGTCGGATCTCAATTGATCCGATGCCTTTTAAACCTCGGGTGATACTCGTTGTCTGCTGTCCTGGTGGTAGGTTGATTTCAAGGCTTGAATTGTGATGACTAATGTACATGCTGATACTGTTCTAATTGCTGAGTTGCAGATTCGATAAAAATTCGGTCGCTATAAGATGGCCACTATAATAATCCTGGTTTATCATACTTCCGAGCACGACGAAAGCGTTTGTGTTTCTTTAGCTCTTGGATATATATCTATTAGTAGCCCATCATACTGCTCTGGGCAATTTCCCCGGTCTGTTCTGTACTTAGCGGCTACTTGGGCCGTCGAGCATATCGCATATTGGGATAAAAAAGAATCTCGGGAATTCGGCTGTCTCCATTGGGGGACTTCAGAATTTAGCTTGGCTAATAGCTTGACTTTTAGCCATGTTATAGTTGGCAACATGGGACTGGTGGATGGTGGCGTGCGGCGTGTTGGGGTTGACGCCGAGGGGGAACTGTAAATTTATACATCTTGTTCCTCAGATTGCTACTCTGAAAGGAAATGTGTATGTTGTGCATGGTGATAAGCGTATTACCAGGATATGGCTAGAGTTTTGCTACAACGTCTCTCGCCTCGTAGCTGTAGTAAAACTCCTATGGTTAGTATATTAATGTGTGTGCATATGTGATGGAGGATGAGCACCGCTATTATTTTTGTCTATGTCCAAATTCAGTCCAGATCAATATTAATCTTCCCGGAGTGTAAGCTCTTGTAAATATTAAAATAGCCAAGATTAATGACAAGTGATGAACATAAACAGATGCATACAGATGGTCAGCATCTTTCATGTAGCACTGCACAAACAATTTCCCACCTTCAGTCAAAGATGCCGCAAAAGGTTCATCTGTCATTTGTTGAGCATATACACAATCTAGTTACAAGTCAGACGAAACAATGTAGAAAAGTACAATCCATCTCTGTCTGACCAATATAAATACCCCCAGTCCACCCGCACCTCACACAACAATAATTCTCTCCTTCTGCAGCCGCCTTCAACCTGGCTCCAGCAGTTTGTCAAAACTAAATTTCCTATAAGCCTGTTGTCTACTCTCCTGTTCGCCAATACTGAGCAGTATTCGACCCTACTGGATCTACCACTGGAGAACAGAATAATTCGTCTAGAAAGATTCATACTGTCCTGTAACTGGTAAATATTACCGATACATCCTTTGACAAACACAAGTTTACCTATTAATGGCATATACTCCATCCCCCAGGCGAGTGCATTCGTCAATTTCGTGCCATCACAATCGTGCTTTGACAAAATATTAAGTCGAGCTGCAAGAGATAATTTTGTATAGGCGTGGTAAATATATCTCTGTCCGCCTGACCCCGGTCACCACATGAATCCATGCTGCCATCGAATAGGCTCGGTTGCTGATAATCGTCACCTTTCGAATCTGGACCTCTATGCCTGACTGCCATCATGATTAGAGCCATATCTCCAGTATCTCCAGCTCATATTTTTACGCAGGTCTTGTGGGGAGTGTATAGCTAAGGGAGGACTTTATATAAATACAACTTGTTTCCCAAAAGTCAATCTTACTTTGTGCGACTACTTATATACGGGTTTTTGTGTGTACTACAGCCTAGCTTGCTGACTCAGATAGCATTTTACATGTGATTCGATACATGACCGGTTACACTCCGAAGAGTGACTTCCGCATCCAGCGTCCCGATATTCAGCTTCAGTTACGGGACCCATACATCTTGGGTAAAGACATATGGTCTCCCGTAAATGACTTTCAGTTCCTTACTCCTTTTCTCTCTTGAGTCGCTTCAGCTGACTGACAACACCCTGCAGGGCATTTTCCCATACGCCCGTTGAATTTCACTCACTTCGTGTCCCACAAGCCACTCGTCAATTATGGGATCCTCCGTATCTTTCACTAGATGATTAATCGTGCAGCATTACATGTTCAAGAGAAGTATTTCCAATGGCTAATATTCTTGGTGATGATAGACTCCGCATTATCATGAAAGTCTCCGCCTGTTGAATAAGAGCACAGAGTTAATGCCGATCAAATGTATTGACTAAGGACTCAACACATGTTTACATACATATGTAATGGATGACTGTTCGGAATGAAAGACGGAGGCTTTGACTGGTGGAGATCGGCATGCGGCGTGTTTAGATCTGGGAAATTCTGAGGGGTGACTGTGAATACACACGCACATCTTGTTCCCTCATGTTTTTGATCATGACGACTTATGTGGATGTAGTGTATGTTTAATGATTGTTTGTGGAGTTGTTCAATGAACAGGGATCGAATATTCTTACGAGGCTATCGACGAGGCTGATAGGATCATGGAACTTTCGGAAACTACTCTGATTCATCTATAATGTCATTGGTGAATTTGATTGATGTGACATCAACTGATGTTAATCGATGAGAAATCGAAATGTCACATGCCAGACTAGAAACACATCAGATCAAAGTGGGGCTGTCTTGTAACATAGTCAACCCAACAAGAATAGAAGCATGCAAGAGGTCGACCAGAATAACCCTAGCCCTAATGTCCCGTCACCCTATATAACGACCCAACTTCCATCAGTCACACATCTAAAAATACTAAACCTTTTCTCCCCACGCTTGTCGTCCGTGGCGGGGGATGATCCCGTCTCGTACCGTTTTATCATCAATAGTCATCAATGTCGCTGCTATACGCCCGGATTTTTGTCATCATGTTCTTCGAGCCCCACTTTTCCAGTTCTTTACAATGGTCTCCGTAACCAGTAAGTGTCTATTATCCTTTGTTGTCGTCGTCCACAATTGCATCAAGATGCTGACCAACACAGAAATGGAACCACTTAGAGTCATCCATGTTGTACGCCCCGACATCTCCGGAGACTCCTTTGACTTTATTGGACTTGAGTTTCACAAGACTCCAATATTGACTATACATGTTGAATGTTCTGAGCTATAGAATAGCTCTGACCATTCATCTGGAAGCTTGATCAAGCGCCTTCACCGAACGTGGATACCCTTGATCTTGACAAAACTGCATGGAACGGCGTATGTCCGTCGCTGTCGCCTTGCACATTAGGACGCAGCAGTTTGGGGAAAACCCGATACTGTGAAGCCACATACTTGCCATCACATATTGTCTTAATAAGTCATTATGCGAGGGCTAATAATGATCGAATGCTTAATCTAGATCTGTTTTCTGATGATTATTGCGTATAGATAACCGAGTAGAAAGGGACTGGCAAGGTGGGGTTTGGGGAGCATTTGTGACGAGAGACTGTGCGGCGTGTCGGCTTTTTATTGTCAGCGTTGGTGCGAGAAGTGATGAGACGGCTAGGGAGAGCTATGTGTTTGGGTAATCTGAATATATATCTTGTTCTTCGACATATGGTGGTTCCTTTGTGTATGTGCCGTGATATGATGTTATGTGACATAATGTAGACTTTTGTGAGATTGTATAGATGATAGGTGATGTTTTTCGATAGTGTTTATCGTAATGATTATCAATTCTCAGTGGGTAGGTAAGATGCAAGGAAGAGTACTCAGTGGCAAGCCTTACTAAATTGTAACATAAAACTGCTAATATAATCTCCTGAGCAGCGATGAATATGATTTTACATACTTAATAGTATCCAAACATCTTTGTCTACTTATGGATTCCAACTCGTTCACCAGGTTGCCAACAGGTATCTGGTACCTTGAGGTTCACTTGTTTGCATTGTAAAGTTAAAATTGGTACGAAGGAAGCATTGGAATATCAATAGATGTCGAATGCAGATCATAATCTACAACGCAGACACTAAGATACGAAACTACAATCTGTATAGTACGCTTGTCTCCATATGTGTGATCATGAGAAGAATGGCCAGCCTTGTCATCATGTTGGATGTCCGTGATGTCTCCAGCAAGCCAGTATTCCGAAGATAGTCTGTTAATATTGAGGCTTGATCGGACATGCTGGTTGTAGGCCTAGGGCGAGATTTTGGATTTTCACGGAATATAATTGCCTTGTATCTCCATCTCTAATTGTTGGTTAACCATCAGGTCGTTCAATATGTCCATATTGAAGTCGATCTGGTGAATCCGAGGAAATGATAGAAAGTCAGATGTTGTATGTAGCATTGAAGATTGGAGTTCGAGATGAGGAACGTCTGACATAGTAGGAAATCTCTCACAGATTTTTAGAATACTACTATTATAATCATCATCCGGGTTTGAACAAACAGACAGGACATCTATACTGTTGGTTCTAGGTGGTGTGATATGGAATTCTGGCTTATCTCTATCCTGTATGACAAAGGATGACTTTCTCGTGTAAAGCCTGTTCCCCAAATTGGGATCGGTGGTGAGTATTTCTTGCATTTCGCTCATCAGGCTTTTTATTTTTTTGCAGATATTACAAGGCTTCCAATCGCTCTGATCACATCTCCCTCTCTTCCCATTATATGAATGCCGGTCGTATAGCTGTCTTAGATGATCCCATTGAGGAGAATCTAGAGGACCAAACGAGATAGATGACTTAGGCTGAGATCGGGGACTCATAGATGACACTCTACTGTAAGTCGATGACATCAAACGGCCAAGCACGCCACGTCTCAGATGCCCTGGCTCGCTGCACCATTTCCCGCTATCGCATGTATTATGGAAGTTTGAATCGTAGTCGCCGTGTATCTTCCTCACACTATTCTCGTGAGACGGGGGCACGTAAATGATGCCGGCATAGCAGAGCGACTCGGCCGATTTCCCGGCCTGCGACATGATCAACTGTCTTAACACCGACCACATTCCCATTCGCGATTGTCCGTTGAGAAAGGCCTTGAGAGGCTGTCTCGCCGATCCCATGTCCTGCTTCTGGACCATACTAGCCTTCATCTTGAATACTTTCTCGATATCCCGCTCAATCTGAGTTGGTGCTCGGGCACCCGGTGGTTTATGGATGTCGGGACATGGATGCAGGGCATTCTTGTAGTTATTGTAGTCTTTGACATCATCGAACATCCAGGTGCTACAACACCAAAAGTGTCGGCGGCGAATGTGCTGCTTCATATCAGCGATAGTCCGGAGGCCGTCTGTGACACATTCGTCACTGGTGACCAGGTGGAATGGGCACACGATGTACGGTAGAATGAGATCCTTATGCGTTGACCGGTTGGTTGAGCCGGAGAGGACGCTTTCATTGTCAGCAACGGATGCTCCAGGGTATTTTGGGAGATAAGACACAGGTTGATCAGTGGGAGGACCACCGCCGAAGATGGCGGAGATACCAGGATTGAAATGTGGTTGCATGGAGTCCATGTTTAAGCTGCAGTATTGTCTGTTGTGACAAAACTCGGGAGTAAACACCGTGTCAAAATTCCCAAAGGGATTATCTGTGATTCCATTGTGGAATGGAATCTGTAACTTATCATGATAAGAGACATCGTAGCCAGAGATTTCATCGTTAGACAGAATATTAAATCTATCATCATAGGCATGACAGGACCTGTATGTTGTTGTATTATCCGACATGGCACTTTTGAAGGGCTCTACAATAGGAGACGCTCCCTTATCGACAAAGAGGACGGTGGGTTCGGGTTCAATGGCAGCATCTGTCATAAATGTCAATCCAAAGATGCGGTGTCCGGTTAGTAGTGGTGTTGATGTGGAAGGAACTGAAGCACCCCAGAATGTAATTACTCTCTAATTGAGTGTGAGATGAAAACGGTATTTCAAGATACCAAGAAGTGCGATAACATCTACTGGAAGCAAAAATTTCTAGAAAGAAAGATCATGCTGGATCTTGGATATTCTTGATGATCAAGAAGTATTGATTGCTAGTAATTCTCCCTTTTATGCATAAGCATTGACTTGGGGCTTTTCCTGAGTCATGGTAGCTGGTGATTTGTATCTGAGATACAGCCATATAATGCTTTAACCACTGTTCCATATGAAAGTTTCCTATGTTATCTATGGTGTAAGAGCAGTACAAAACCAAATTGAGTGTGACCACCATTATTCCTACTGTTACAATGTACATATACTGTTTGCCTATCTTATTATGTGGTACTCTAACTATCATTTCATGGTCACAAACTCTCGAGTATTTTATTTACTCAAATTCTTAATTCATATAGTGATAGATTCATGCCAGTCCCATCTCACGTTTCAAAGTGAAAAGGAGCTCAATATGCAGTACAATCCAGTGAAATGGGGCAAACAGTCGATCACATACTCACACTTCAAACATCTGACGGTGTGATTCAGAATCCATGGCAAACCATAATTGTGGTTCGCAAGAAAATACTGTCAGACACCAATAATATATATCATGTGTTGAGCATGAGATATTAGAACCTTATTTCTGTAAGTAAAATAGTGGATATAGATGGCCATCTATATGCTGAAACAATGTTTTGAAAAAACAACTATATTGATATAACTAAACAATCACAGTATTAAATATAAATGCATGATTTCCAGCTGAGCCCCTATTATATACTGATCCTTACTGCAGGAATATGTATTTGCCTATTGCCTTAAATGTCTGAAATTTGCCTTAAGAACCATTCTCAGCCTATTACCAAAACTTTGAAGATATATTGTAAATGTATACTTAAAATTCATATTCAATAAATCAGATTACTGCAATCATCTTGCAATATTTCAATAGAACAGTATGTCACTTCTTTTAAGTTGTATAGTGTCTATTAGCAAATATAGAGCAGGGTTACATAAAAGTGTATCATATGATCTTAACCCTAATACTGGTTTGTCTTTTCCGTTATATCATCGGTTCGGCGGTCCACCTAAGTATAAGGTCTGCTTAATTCCGTTGTTATAATAAAAATAAACTACTCTAAGCCATAGAAGAATGACTTTCTACGCAAGTCACTAGATACTCCAATCCGTTCATCCTCATCCTCATCTTCTTTATCTTGGCCATCAAGCAGGCTAGGGCTGGATACATTGAAATCATGCAAAGCGTCAACCCCAGAATCTGATGGTGTTGATGCATTCTCATCCAGCTGGCCTTCAATCTTTGTAGTACACTCGTAGTCTAAGGCAGATGCAGTAAAAGACGCCAAAAACCGCCTAGTGGTTTCACAGAAGGCACAAGGTCTCCTTATCAGGCCATCTTCATCGCCCCATTCATCACACTCATGCTCTCTGAATTGGATAGCGAATGTCTCCAGGTGGATATCGAGTTCCCTCGGTTTCCCACCTGGGGTCTTTGGAGTTGATCCCAAATACTGAGGGAAAAGCTTCTGCAATGTCATCTCCAATTCATCCTGCCTTAAATGCCCCGGATCATCACAGTCCTCCCCCTTCTCGCAAACTCGATCACAGTCCTTCATGTAATCCGGCACCAGAGTCTGAACCCAATACTCAATAGAACACCCATACTGCGTCTTGCCAATATAGCAACGAGACTCTCTGCAGCGGCCAGTATCTCCGGTATGCCTGATGGCCATTTCACGGAGACTCGCCAGCTTCAGATAATGATCCATAGAATCTGCAGCCTTACTGCTATCTTTAAGTAGCTCGTGCATGGCGTGGTCTATCGGCATCATCTGACCCTTGGAATTCGCAGGCTTCTCATCCATACTGCAGATAACCTTGGTTTTGTGGGCAGACTTGTAGTGATAGTCATACGTCGCCTTGTCGGGAAACGCCCAATTTCCACAGCACCAAAAGTGTTTCCGCCTAATGTGCTGCTTGATATCCGCAACGGTTCGTAGCCCGTCCGTTACGCATGGGATTCCGTTGAGAAGATGGTAGGGACATGTGAGATACTGCATCATTCCGCGGGGGTTCGCTGGTGTGCCCCCTGCGATAAACCCCTGCTTGCCGGACCCTGGACGACTAGCATAACGTTGCTGATAGGAGTTTTCGGCAACATAAAAGACGGTGACATCATCGTTTTTATGGTCTCTCGACGTCATCTTGGTGGCGTAGTTCTTCTCTGAAAACCCACTCTGGGCCAGGGCAATCAGCAGATACAGCGATCTAAGATGCAATCGGCCATTCGGAATCAGTCCCAGGCGACCAAAGCCGAAGTCGCCGACGTTGCCACCGGCTTTCTTCTTACCATTTGCGGTGTTGGAGGATGCATGGTTGTCGAGATTTTTGTCGGGCATCCCGGAGTTGTCGTCCGAGCTGCGGCTTTTCTTGTTCTGGTCACGACCACCCTGGTCATCGCTGGGTCGGGATCGTTTTCCGGAATCATTGGTAGCGGCTTTGTTCCAGGCGATGTTTCGGTTCAAGGTAGCGGGACTTGGGAAAATAGATGGGGAAATATGGTGTAACTGATACAGGAATTCGAGCCAACATGATTGGCAAAACAGGACTGGGGCTGTCGAAAGTTGATGACATTTGAGGAAAGCAAAAAGTGCCACAGTAGCGAGCAGTATCGCCAAATAATAAGGCTTAGTAATAGGTGCTAATATGACTGTTATTAGCAATCGGTCAGCATGCATCTTACAGAATGGGCTACTAATTCGTGAGCTTACCTTGTGAATACATTATGAATCTTTGTGAGTGCTTGGATTTAAGCATTTCCAGTATGGGACTAGCCTTAACACCTTCTCCCTTGAACACATTGAGAAGGCTACGGGTCAAGATCGAACCTATGCCTGCTGTCTCAATTTCGTCCCAATTGATCTGGCAAGTCATATAGACAGCTATGGCTATGTGAAGGACCAACGCCATCAAATTGATGATGGTGAACGCAAACAGTCGTCCCCACTGTTTTCCATGATGCAGCGGAGGCTCCCGTGGGGTGGAAGGGCCCGCAACGTGACGGGATAACAGCACCATGTCGCCTATCATAGCATCGGTCATCTTTGTGATCTCACACGTCAATCTTCATTCAGGGCCCCCGGCTTGGATAGGGACAAAAAGAATGGTATCGGAATAGAGGATTGAACGATTTGCGAATTTCAGTGCATTAATATACAGTGAAGGCGAGTAAAGTTGAGCTTCTTAGAGTGTATCAAAAACAAGTTTAACAAAGGATGTTAGCGGTTTTTGGACATGTTCATACAGATAAGATTTTGGAATTTGTTCTTCTAATGGGAAGACCCAAAAAGAGAAAGCGGTGAAATATCTCCAGTGGCATGAACTGAATACTGAATGGTACAGAGATCAAATATTGGAATAACGCATGATAAACATGTGTGTATACTATATTTATCTCCTTGGTGGTAGGGGCTTATGCCTTATTGGCCGGTAGTTGGTTTTCGCCTGAGTCTCTAAACAAGACTAGTGTGTCTCTGAGTAGATCAAAATATGTTTGTCAGAGTTGGCAAATGTATGCAAGCCTGTTCTATGATTGACCTGGCACGACATTTGTAGAGTCTGATAGCATGGAAACTCTACAAAGCTATATTTGTAGAGTCTGTAGAGCTTGCATGATCGGGTTAACACTAACAGAGCTACCATTTGTCAAGTTGAAAGTATTGATCCCCTAATAATGATATCTGCGAGAGCTTTCAACACCTAAATGTGAAGCTGAGTTTGCCATCTAACAATCGAAGAGTAAACCTGTCTGTACTCGTGCCTTATAAGCACGAATTATGTTACACGGTCGTTGAAAGTGGAGCAATTGTCTTGAGCTTTCAAGACATCAAGGATTCCCCGACTTAGGAAGTGGCAACATAGAGTCAAGGAAACTTATTTGAAACTCATCTTGGCACTGGTAAGAAATGAAATCAAGTGGGGGAGATCACAGGCTATGAATAAACAACGAATTGCATTGGGTAAAATACAGTATGAAGGACAATTTATGAAAAAACTGATAGTATGGACATTCCACAGTGGATTGACGATTGAGATAGATTGGCCTCGCTTCTTAAAGTGCTCATAGCTTCGAGTCCGATATCATCGTCCACTTCATGACCTGGAAACTTTCCGAGAAAGCTTTCACCCTGAGGAAATCAAAAAGTTTCACTGATAGAACACACCAATACTTAACAGATGTTTTCAGTCAAGGCTACGGCAATTTAGCTCTCACCCAAAAAGTCGGGCCTGGACGGATCTCTAAATTCTTTGTCATGTGTAGTAGTCAAGACCTCTTCGCTCAAAATGAGAGGGTGATTCAGCTGCTCCAAGAAGCTACCTTCCTCGATACCCACAAGATCTGAATTGCCATTAGTTGGATCAATGACAGTCTGCGTATGGTCGCTTTGGTGCATCACAAGGTTATCGCCCGCTTGTCCAATCGGATGTCCGGCTGAGCCTGGACCATTGCCCGCCGGCACGGTGTTCCCGAGTTCGTTGCCCCAAGTGTAACTTGGGTCGGTGGTAATAGAAGTCTGATTTGTGAGTCCAGGGACAGCATTGCCTGGGCCATCATATGAGTTTGTAGTGACCTGAGCATCTAGTATGTCAGTGCCGGACTGAGGAGTAGGAATATAAAACAGGTATTTTTCCATCAAGGAGACATGACTGTTAGTTGCGTTACAGATATGGCACTCCTTCAAAGATGAACCTAGGTTTTGATCGGGGCAGAACTGTAGATGTTGTTTGTAACTCAGGAACAACATTTGAATCCGTTCATCCAACGTCATTGGCCGGTATGGCTCGGCTGAGAGGTTTGGAAGCGGATTCGACAGAAGGAGGGACCTTTGGTCCTGTTGGTTGTCATTATTCGAGATGGCAACTGTAGTTTCTCGTAGCAGTCTTCTGACATACTCCAAGTGGCGGGCAGCCCAAGAATTGAACCTGTTCTGACCGTCTTCACCTGTGGGTTTATTCTTTGATGCCAGGAATGAATTATACGCGTCTTCCATAGGACTCCGTCGGCGGACACCGTAGTGAGGCCTCTTGTCGCAGATACATTGCCCTTGATTGCACTCTAGGGGGTTGTAATGATCATGGAATATCTTCGGATCATTAAATACCCAGGAGCCACAGGTGATAAAATGGCAGCGACGGATATGTTGGATAACGCTACTTGATGTGAAGAGATTTTTGAATTTACAAAGTCCAGTATCTTCGAGATAGTAGGGACACTTGTATTCATTTGGATTAGTTTTCTTTTGGCCATTGCCTTCCTGTCGCTGGTTATCACGTGGCTGGTCATCACCATTGTTATTATCGTTGCCGGAGGCGCTTGTGGACTGTCGAGAATTCGAGCCTTCATCATTACTTCTTGACCGGGCTTTTTTAGAAGTGCTTTGCTGAGGCTTATCGTCACTGGAGCGCTTTCTTTTGGTTCCAGGGTTTCCAAAGTTGTGAAAGAGGAAATTTCTCGGCCGTTTGAATTTGTTAATAATCAGATGCTCAAGAAAGTCCTTGTGTTTCCAGGGGATTGATAACCAGGTTAATAGAACAATGACGGTGGTTATCATCGGGAGCTGGGATTTCCAGATTTTATAGAATAAGCGAAGGCGCAAAAGAAAAAGCATGCCAAGTATTGCAGGGAGGAGCACAGAGAGATCATAGGCAACGATACAGCCATTGTTGGTCCATTGTTTCCAGTAGCATTCTAGAAGTCTGGAAGCAACAGTGGAAATAATTCTTCTGTACAAGCCAAAAAACAATTGTGAGATCAAGATTGGATGTTGATTCTCAGTCAAATATCTGGAGATTGAGACATTGACACCAAGTGAAAATTGACATTGCGGCATCATCAGAAGATGATAAGAGATAATCAGTAATTGATAAAAACAAAAGTTATGAAGGCAAAAAGTACTCAGGATTGTATGGACGAGTTAAAAGGTAGATAATGAGGAAGATATCATATTAAGAATATGTTTCTCCAGATAAATGCAACAAGTGTACTTTTATATGGAATCGTCAGCTTTGTTTTAAACCATGACCTCGTGTCAATTAATAGATGCAGATCTACACTCAACAGAAATCCACAATGACAGATGTGTTGCTTGAAGCAAAAAATTTAGGTACTTGTCCAAAGGCTATGTTTTGAAATCTCGTGCCCATCTCTTAGTTGTAATAGCCAGCTACATTGCCCCTGGTCTGGGCTATCACGTTTAGGCAACAAGGAAATTGGCCCTCTTGAGTTGGAAACACCAGAGAATGCTTGACTCTCTGTATCTCTAGACCTACTTCTTCATCTTATGTCAATTCGACCTTCATATATCCAACATAGATTTTCAATACTTAGGCTCTGTATACCAAAACAACAGTGAAGCCTGCAATATATGTAAACCATTACAAGCTACCATAGATAATATCCTTCTACCATACACTACATCATTGACTACTCTATCTGTTCCACTACCCGTACAGATTGGGCACCATTAATGTGTAGAGTACTTTTGCCCAACCGCTGCAAGTGTGGCTCTTATATTCAGGGGATGATCCTTTTACATAGGTCTGACTGATTATGGGTTAGTAGTCTAAGTATTTCTTAGCATCATAAAAAACCAGAACAAAAGCGTCTCGATTTGCTGTAGAACCTTTATTAGGTGACTCTTCCAGTCGCGTACATTAAAAGAACTATTTTACAATAGCCATTGCCCATACCTCCGTCAATTTCTATCCCATCTCAACAACTCAACCCGATGCTGACCTCCGCTCTCACCCCTACCCCGACGGCAACATCGTCATCTACTCCAGAATATAAATAACCTCCCAGCTCCATCACTCCACCTCTATCCCTATCGCCATCCGCCGTCCGCCGCTGGCCAACAGGTATCCATCCGGGTCCAACATCTCCCTGTACTCTGGGTGCACTGCCCAGTTATCTGCGGAAACTATAGGATCCTTTTTATCTTTGGGGTTCAGTAGGCCCAGTTGGCCTGCAGGGTACTTCCACGAAAAGGTAATTTTGGCTCAGTTTAAGCTTGATAGCAAGGCTAAGGGCTGACCGATCAACAGCAATTTTTTCTATGTGATCCTTATTCCTGACGGCGGGGATCCTGTGAGTGTAGAGGGCGACCCAGGGGCATAGGAGCACCCAGCTAATGGTGCCCAGACGGAACGCCTATTACCCGATTATTAACTTGGAGAACCAAAAGCATAATTCGGAAAATTCTGAAATAAGGAGGCAGGGGAGGACGATTATTATGGCAATGGCTCACGGCTTGAGCGTGTATCAAAGGGCATTCTTGTTGTCGGATGAGACGGCAGTGATGATTTCGGCCGAAGTGTACGACCTATCGGAGCACAGGAGCCAAGACTGGATCTTGAACCGCTTTCGGACTTAGCCTCAAGATATTTCTGTGCCGTGACCTTGTCGGCAATGATCGTCCCCAGAGATTCAATACCCGTCGCAGTTTGGAACCCTCACCAAACGTCACCAGTGGCCGTGGCCCCAAGGGCATGTCCGGTGTACAGAGTGCTGCAACTTGCCATGATGTCTTCATAGTATGAATCGGTGGACGCCATAGGGGGCATCTGCTCACTGGGTACATAGTAGTCGATGTATATGTACATGTAACTACGTCCGGATACAATGGAGACCGATTTAGACGTCGGAGCCAGCAAATGCGTCACCGCCGAGAGAATATTTCTGGAGACGGGCACAACCCAGGTGAGCGGTGTACGTTTCTTCGATCACCCAGTTCTCTTCTATGTACCCGTCATAAGTGGAATCGTAGGTTGTGGTCTGGTACCCGGTGGTGGGAATGGCAGGGTCGTAGAGGATGGTGATTTTTTCCCGAGTACATGTAGGACTCGTCTTATGTGTACGCGCTGACCGCCCCAGACTTGGTGAGTGTGGTCGTCGAGGTGTATGCTGGTTGCAGCGTGGTCGTCAAGGTTTCTTCGTTGGTATAAGTTTGGTGTATGTTTCGGTGGTGTAGACTACTGACGGTTCAGAACTGGTCGGTATAATAGTTGTCACTGTCGTAATATGCGGCCATCTTTGAAACAACGGCAAGCACGCCTAGTGGAATTTTAGGTTTTTTTGGTATTATCTCGATTTGTTCCTCGCGTCTGTCTCCGAGAAGAATACGATTTATAAAGTTGGAGCAGATGTCTGTTTCTGCGTTGTGCCATACGAAACAACAAATCAAAAATCACGACAATTCTTTAAAGAAAATATAAATAAACGGAAAAATCAACTAACGAGAAATTACCCCGGATGCAAAAAAAAAAAACGGCTTCCCTCAATTTTAAATGACTTTAACTCTCCTCATGATCATCTCCCTCTACATCACATTACGCTCGAGTACTTAGCAAAACCTAGAAATTCACGATGCTAAATACCACCAGCTTGAGCTCCCTCTCTAGTAACAAGAAAAAGCTTCTATATAGCTTCTATCGATGATTCCCTGTTGATTTGACATCGGCTAGACGATCCCGCCCTGGTCTAGGCCCAGGCCCAGAAAAAAACTCTTTATAAGACAAGGTACCCCCAGTTTAATGGTGCCCTGACGGGTTAAACACCGACATCCAGTTCGCAACATCACACTTGATTAAACGATAGGACTGGTTGTAAGTAAGCCCCCTTTATTTTGAGTATTTTGAAAACAAGGATAGGGAGAGAGCTTGTACCGTGAAGGCCGTCGGTGTTGAGCGACGAAATTGAGATTGATAGAATAATGTCTTGGTGACACGAGATGTTGACGACATGGTTGTCCCCTGGATATTGTGTTCCTGGGATGAACGCTTAAGCGATGTCAATTGTTGATCAAGATTGTCCTTGACTGGACCGGGAGTGATCATGACGTTGTTTAACTCTAAACGTTTAATCATCTGCCCATGGTTACACGGATCCATCCCATTGATATCAAACAAAGAAACTAGCCCGGTGATACAAGAACCAATAGAGGATTAATTAATTGCATTCTTCATGATGCACAAAATTTCCGCAAAGGAAATAACAGAGCCAAAGAAAAAAAACAGAAGCTTAGAACTGGAGTCAAACCGATGACTTTAGGAACTGCAGTCTCACACGCTATCACTGCGTCATTTGAGCTTGGAGACTAGTCACATATTCCTATTCAAGTAGTATACTGTAGGCCAGCTCAAAGGAAATTGACTATGCCTTTAAAGTTAATGCTGGCATCTAATCATAATTTCATTATCTATAGCGTGTCTACGATTATACAATTGCCCTTCCCCCATCAAGTCATACATACATCCAAAAATCTACCTCCCATTCAATTTCCCCTCTCCACCTCATCCCTCACCAACCCCAATGCCTCCTCCACCACATCCTCCCCCCGCCTCCACGTATACAACGGAATCCCCATCCGCTCCAACTTATACTGCGCTTCTCTCAACCGCGCCCGCCACATCTCGATCTTCCTCAACACGGCAACTGGCGTTGGGGTCTCCGAGGCCGTTGAATTTGCCGCGTTAGTCATTGCGGCGAAGGGGGCAAGCGCGGGGGTTAAATGGGGGCGGGATGACTGGTGGGCAGATAGGAAGGATGAGGTTGTCGATTGGCCGGATTCTGGGGTTCCGACAGGTGGGGTCTGCGAGCTTGCGGTGCGTCGTCGGGGCGGAGGGGCAGGCGGGAGGGTTCGGCAGGCGGGAGGATCGTTAGATGTGGACAGTTTAAGTAATGATTGTTTTTGGGTAAGAATTGGCGGCGATTGTATCGCTGAGGTATTCTGGCCCTGGAGGGCAAATGGCTTCCGCGTAATGGGAGGCGGGGCACCTTTGAGACCGGCTGGTTTGTTTGGTCGGGGTGGTTTAGGTTTAGTGGAGTTGTCAGTGTCGATACGAGATATTGGCGGGGGCGGAGTCGACGGGGTGTCATCTGAGAAGTCGATCAGTAACTCCTCTTTTCGAGGTGATCTTGGTGGCGGTGGTGGTGGAGGTGGCGTTAATAATGATGTGGACGAGTTAGACGGGAGACTGGACGGCATGCGTGGAGGTAAACTCGGTCTTCTGAGAGACATATCGGATGGTTTCTGCGAGAGCCCTAGCCTTCGGGCTTCCTGGTTGTTTTCGGGCGTAGTAATGTCACGGATGAAGATGCCGAGGACATTTTCTGGATACAGCATGGCTAACTCGGTGTATAACTCCAGATCCGCCTCTCCGCTATCACCAATAAGTAGGAACTTCCGAGCGGGGAAGTCCCGAACCAGCCGCTCTAATGATGGCCGCTTCCGGTCCGCTGCAGATTCCCACATGCCCTGGAGCATACCATTGTACTGCTTTAAGTGCATCGAGCCGCGCGGTATATTAGCCAACTTGAAAAACGTAGTCAGAAGAGGGTACACCTGCCACGGACTATTGGAGACATAGTGAAAGTCCACGCCCTTGGCAGCCATGGCATTATACCAATCAGAGATCCCCTCAATCATCATATTCTCCATATCACGGACAAATGTATTGCGTAGTATCTCCTTGGGCCCGCCAGTGACATTGGAGAACTTTATAGTATCGTCAATATCGCTGATGACGCTGATTCCCCGGGGAGGCAAAAAGTTGATATCAACCCTCTTACTAAGACCACTGTTTGACATGTGCTCATCAACCAGTATCCGGATACTGGTCGGTACAAAGTTCAACGCTACTCGTGCCATAAAGTGGCCAGATTCGTCAGTGTAGAATGTCCGCGCCTGGGACAGCTCATTATTATAAAAGAAGACTGTAACTGGCATCTGATACAATGGTGTGGTCAGAAACGGGGATATCCGCGTCATTAACGTCTGATTTGCCGCCGCAATCTCCTTGGATGTCATATCTGGCCCCAGAACCGTCGACGTTGATCCGGAGGTACTGCCTGCGGTGCTGCCTGTGGTACTTCTCCGAGCGGCAAACGACAAGTCACTACCGCCAGCCGATGGCCGCTGCACCTGACTTCGTATCTGCTCCAATTCGTCAGTCGTCAACCCCGCCTCATTCACAGCCTCCTGATCCTGCTTGAGCGTCGGGATCCCCGACATCGACTTGGCCAACGCCACCATCAGCCGCATACGCTTCGTCAGTGGTGGCTTCTGTGGTGTATACAGCCACCCCCGCACATCCACATCGACCACCGCCCGCTCATCCGCCGTCCTCTCCCACTCGACCAGCCAATACTCATCATCGCGAATCCCATTCGCAACCGGCATCTCGTCGCCCTCGGCCGTATACCGTCGACACGGCGGCGGCTTCGCATGCTGCTTTGCGTACGTCGGGAAGACCAGCAGGTGTTCGCGACCTTGCGAGACGATTCCGGAGTCGGGGAAGGCCCCGGGCATGTGTTGGATGTCGGCAGCATCGTAGGTAAAGGCGTCGCGGGAGGTGGCGTAGGTTTCGCGGACGGCGGAAGCGGAGGCGCGGTAGGCGGAGGCGGCGAGAGCGGCGAGGCGTTGGCGGCGAGAGCTGCGTTGGCCGAGGGTTGTGTCGGGGGCGGAGCTACTGGTGCTGAAAGCGGCCCATGACATGATGAGGGTGGGTAGGATTGAGCTATGACGTCGGTAGCGGATGTCAAGAGGTGAGATTGTTGGGCGGATTATGGATTGCGCAATGAGGTTAGAAGCCCAAGATGTCAGATTTCCACATGAAGAGGTATTAAGTAGATTTTCAGATATTTTCCGGAACTGGAAAAAATGTTATAAAGTAGTCTTCCAGGGACAAGAAAGTCGCTGCTGACACTGATTTTGTCGCAAGCGCAAGGTGTGGTCAAGTGTTCGAGATTTATGGTTAGATGGCTTAGTCATAGAGCGTATGTATTGACTAAAGCTCGAAGCTCAGGCGTGAGAATGTTGTTACAGATGAGCCTGTGACGCCAGCAACCTCGACGGTTCAGTCAGCATGTATGCGACTATGAAATCAACGTTTTATCACGATTACGGCTCTTCTGGAGCCGAGTTATGCGGAACTGACCAGGGTCCCGGTGCAGAACCCTAGTTAACCCCTACACTAGTATCAACTAATAGATAATTTAAATCGTATTCTCAATAGTTCTACGGTACAGGTTACGTTATATATAGTCAACCGCGTCAAATATTAACTAACATTTCGGGCCATCTCGCCATTGAAGAATCCAATATCAATATCCCAACACACTGTTCATTGACAACCACCAACTGACTTGTATGATATTGGCCTGGCCTGGCTCCCCCGTCCCTATTAACATTCTCCAAATACTACTCAGCATGTCACTAACGGACCGGCCACACCAAGACTCGCCTAGAGACGCTGTGCAACCAACACCGATAATGTTCCCGCGTTCCAACAACGGAAAAACATGGTCAACTAGGATAGTAAATTCAGTTTCTACGTCTTCCAAGGTCACCTTCAGGCAGTCATCGGCGGGGAATATCCAACGAAAGCCATTGAGTGGATTGATTACCAGGACTTCCGAAGGTGCCGAGTCAGTGGGGATGATCAATTGTGGAGACTCCGTGAAGTCGTGGGCATTTTGGTGTGCGATGACACCGTTGCAGATTGCTGGGCTGGCTGGCTTGGTGTTGCCTTTTGTGATATACATTGTCTTTTTGGTGGTTGGCAGTATTCCGTTTTTTCAGAGGCAGTAAGTGTTCCGAGACACTGAAAGTGTAGCATTCCTGTAAGGCTTATGCATATGGATTATGATGTGACTGACATCGCTATACAGATTTCTTTATGCAAATAAAATCAACACTTTATTCAGAGATGATCTGGAAGTTCCTGAGACCTGGGGCTTTGCTCGTAGGTTTAAACGGGATATTCAGTTCGGGCTGCTTCTGACATTGTTGTAATCAGATAAGCAAGTGACATCATTTAATATCACAACGGGCGACGGAGAATCTTTGTACGCTTGGCACATCCTACCGTTGTCACTGTATAGTACCAAAGAAAATATCATTACTGCCGAGTCTCGGGAACTACGTCGTGACATCACCCAGACGGAAGGATTCCGGATGCTCAAGCAGGATGCTAATCGCAAGGTTATAATCTACTGTACGTTTTGTTACCTTGAACCTCAGAATAAATGAGCTTTACTAACGTTGAGTAGTTCACGGGGTAAGACAAAGAAGTAACAAACTTCAAGGCATGATTATTGACATCACTATTACAGAATGCCGGACATATAGCAAATGGCTGGCGCCCACAAACCTACCATGCCTTGACTGACCACTCTAACTACCATGTCATTGCATTCGACTATCGCGGATTCGGCAAGTCTACCGGCCGTCCTTCCGAAGATGGGCTAATCCAAGATGCCAAAGCCGTCATTGACTGGGTCATGATGGTCACCGAAACCCCACCCGAAAACATCGTCCTTTTTGGCCACAGCCTGGGCACCGCTGTCGTCTCTGCTGCCCTGGAACATTATTCTAACCATCAAACCACGTTTGCAGGGACTCTCCTCGTAGCGCCGTTTAGCACTCTGCCCACACTTTTATCTAGATATCGGATACTCGGAACCTTCCCTGTACTGGGGCCACTAACTATGGTTCCACGAGTTCAGCGGTGGATGCAGAGTATGATTTGGGAGAAGTGGCCGAGTGTGGAGAGACTGACCAGGACCGTCAAGATTGCACCGCCGGGGTTAAGGATCACGTTGTTGCATGCTTTGGATGATTTGGATATCCCGTGCAGCGAGACAGATGTCATCTTTCATGCCTTAGCTTTGGCTATATCATCGGATACACTTGATCGGGCATCATTTGATGATAGATTGAGGGATTTGACGACGGTGACTGACAATGGTGGGGCTGTTACGACTTGGGCTGGAGAACCTGACGTCATTGTTCGGAGGGTCATGTTCCCGTATGGAAGTAAGTGTATCATGATCTGGTCTCGGCTGGGATAGCGTCATTAACATCGGTATACAGGCCACAATCTTGTTTCGACATGGGCGCCCATGATTCTAGAAACACGGAGATTCTTTTACCAAGAGACCGGGTATGAGTAGGAGCGTCAAATCTCTTGATCTGATTTATATATTATTGGGTCCAAGATTGTAGTATTTTGTGTTAATATGCTTTTGTTGCACAAATAACATGTAATCCTTGTATTTTAGCCCCTGGTGCTAAAGCTTGATCCCGATGAAATCCAAGTTCAACATGTAAATTCGAGTGATGAGCAGATCAGTGACTGTAAATAAAAAAAGATTATGCTTGAAATAGCAGATACAAGAATGACATTATCAGCGAAAATAGCAGTCTGTCATTCTATTGTCGCATCACCATATCCAATTTGCTTGTGGCTGTCAGATACATTAAATTTAACCTCACCACAGGTTCCGATCACCAATGAGGAAGGAAGACCCTACATCAAGTCTAACCCCACTAAACTGGCACCTTCCACCAAGAAATTAGGAAAACAGAAAAACAGTAGCCTTATCATCTTGAACTCTGCGAAGTCGCCAACTTTTTCACTTTCGCACTTTCGCAGGCGCATAGGCGAGATTCCCTGCTAATTCTTTCGTATCGCGCAGAGTTAGTTCCGACTGGTCATTCTGCTAATCACGACATCCACACCCGCTACTTTAATTCTTGTGTGCCCAACTCTCTATCCATACAACCGAAGGCAACACCGTCCACAATGTCCGACAAACCTACCGAGGCGACCCCCGCAGCTGAGCCTCCTGTTGATTCTTCCCCCGCCGACGCACCCGCCGACAATGACGAAAATGACGAAAATGATGACGATGAACCCGAAACCACCGCCACTGATGCCACCGGCGCCAAGAAAAAGAAGAACAAGAAAAAGTCTAAGAAGAAGAACCCTGCCACCACCGCCGCGCCCGAGCCTCCTCTTGATGTCGAGCGGGCCAAAGCCGCGCTCGAGAATCTGCCCGAGGATCAGATATCGCAGATACTCAAGTTAAACCCGGCGTTGCTGGATGAGATTGCTTCTGGGAGTGAGAAGGGTATCAAGTTGGCGCAAATGCTCAAGACGTTGACGTTGCAGGATATCATGACTGGGTTGGCGACTAGTGGGCGCAATGTGAAGGATATGGGCTCTTACAAGTTCTGGGCTACTCAGCCGGTGCCGAGATTAGACGAGAAGGTTGTCGCCGTGGAGGAGGGCCCTCTCAAGATCCAGACTATCAATGAGGTGCCGAAAGAGCCTATGGCTCTGTTGCCGGCTTTTGAGTGGTGTGAGGTTGATTTCACGGATGAGAAGGAGCTGGCCGAGGTTCACGCTCTGTTGCAGGGTCACTATGTTGAAGATACCGAATCCACTCTTCGCTTCAACTACTCCCTTGGTATGCTCAAATGGGCCATGATGTCTCCCGGCTGGAAGAAGATGTGGCACGTTGGTATCCGCGCCAAGGAGTCGAAGAAGCTTGTTGCTTTTATCTCGGCTATCCCTGTCAAGGTCAATGTCCACGGCAAAGAGTTTGTTACCAGTGAAGTCAACTTCCTGGTCGTTCACAAGAAGCTCCGCGGTCACCGGATAGCACCAGCCCTCATCAAGGAAATCACTCGCAGATCCAACCTGCAGGGTATCTGGCAGGGTCTGTACACTGGTGGTTCCGTCCTTCCCCGTCCCGTCTCTACATGTCGGTACTACCACCGTGCTCTGAACTGGACTAAACTTTACGAGGTTGGCTTCAGCCCTCTTCCCAGAGGAAAGACTCCTTCACAGATGGTGGCGAACTTCAAGTTGCCTGATCAGACTAAGACTCTTGGTCTGCGTCCTATGAAGGCTACCGATATTGATGCCGTGCTTGGTCTGGTTAGAAAGTACATGCAACGGTACGAGTTCGTGCCTGTGTGGACTAAAGAAGAGTTCATTCACTGGTTCCCTACAGAGACTCCTGAAGGTGAAGAGCAGTTCTTTTGGTGTTACGTTGTCGAGGTATGTTGAACGAGTTCTCTAGAGTTATACTGGATTGCCTACTAACAGATTTGCCATAGGACGAGAAGAAGCAGATTACCGACTTCTTCAGTTTCTACTGCCTTGAATCCTCTGTTATCGAGAACCCTAAGCACAAGAACATTTGCGCCGCCTACCTCTCATACTACGCCACCAACACTCTCTTCAACGACGATAATGTAGTCAAGGCCCTTGCCGCCGACCAGAGAAAGATTTGGAATTCCCTTCAGGGCGTCAAGTCCAAGGTCGAGAAGGAGCTTTCCGAGAAGCCTGCGGGCGAGCTGCCATCTGAAGACGAGGCCAAGTTCGCCAAGTCCAAACAGATCTTTGACGATACCGTCAAGACTCTGCAAGATCTGCGCAAGAAAGCTCTCAAGGCCCGGTTGAACCTTCTTATGGACGATGCTTTGATCCTGGCAAAGAAATACAAGTTTGACGTCATGAATGCGCTGTCGCTCATGGATAATGGTCTATTTTTGGAGGAGAAGAAGTATGGGCCTGGTGATGGGCAGCTTCACTACTACTTGTTCAATTACCGCGCAAACCCCATCTCAGGTGGTGTTGACAAGAATAACCAGCTGGATAAGGAGGATCTCAGTGGTATTGGCATTATTATGTTGTAAATAGGGAAAAGGTATACTGGATTTTTTGTATTGTAGATATCATGGATTGGTTTAAAGTAAAATAGCATCCATTACGCAGGAGTCTTGCAAAATTGTAGTACGTAAGGAGGGAACGGTTTGGTTGACGTCACTGTGCACCGGCCAATGAAGACTATGATGGTTCAATTTGTGGCAGCAAGGATGCATCTTTCAAAATTATTGCTGTACTTGGCAATAGGAGGGTTCACCGCCCGGCAAAATTTTGACAGTTAGACTTAATGAAGCTTGGTAACTGATGAGGTATGAGGTATGAAGTTCAGTCATTATAATTGCATTGTCATCATTACGAACTTGTTTTTAGATCTGCCTGTTTTCATTTTTGCACTAGTGTCCTTATTGAAGCGAAAATTTTCTACAGCCACCGAAAACCATTATCTGGTCTACCTACAACTTGCCTGACGTAACTGATTCGAAACCACGAAGTACCAATCGCCTGACGATCTCGACAAGTGACCCTCTTTCTACAGCACTGGCCAATCACGCACATCATGACCCATTAGTCCCTCAAACATAAAATCTTTCGGCAAAAAATGTGGTCTAGCATGCAAACCCCCTGGACTCGCCCTCGCAACCTCGTAATAGGCGGCGTCGCCATCGCCTCCGTCGCCTCCGCCGGCTATTACTACTACACGCACCGCCGCACCCACGATGAGCTCCCTTCTAACCGTCTTCGCCGCATGAATGCCCTCCGCCATCCTAATCGGCAGTCTCGGCATTCCGACTCGACATTTGCAAACGGCGAGGCGGCCGAAGCACCGGCGGCCGAAGCAGAGGTGCCAGTGGTGCAGGAATCGGAAAGGTCAGATGATGAGATGAATGGTAATGGGGAGCAGGAGGATATTTATGATGCGAATGGGAGGGCAGGTCATAATATTGTAGGATTGTTGTTCAGGGTGTCTGAGGATAATGCAAGACGTAATTCGTGGGTGCATCGGGGGTGCCAGTGTAACAGCTGCAATACAGTGCCTATTCGGGGGATCCGGTATCGGTGTGCCAATTGTGCGGATTTTGATTTGTGTGAGTCGTGTGAGGCTCAGGGTCTGCACAATAAAGCGCATGTCTTTTACAAGATCAAGGTGCCGGTTCCCCCATCGGGTCCACGGACCATCCAACCGGTGCTGTATACTGGGGATCCGGAGAACTGCAACAAGAATCTGCCCAAATCAATTATCAACAGGCTATGCCGAGATACTGGGTTTGACCGGGCGACTCTGGAGGCGCTGTGGGAACGCTGGACATTCTTGGCCAACACGGAGTGGCGGGAGGACCCGGATGACTTGTGTATTGCGATAGATCGGAAGACGTTTGACCGGTGTATTGTTCACACCGGAAATGGGGCACACTTCCCACCGAACCTGGTGCATGACCGGATGTTTGCTTTCTTCGACCAGAACAATGATGGGCTTATCTCGTTCCGCGAGTATCTTGTGGGCTTGAATCACCGCAGCCAGAAGGACAGATTGAAGGCAGTGTTCCAGGGCTACGATATCGACGGCGACGGATATGTGGATCGGAAGGACTTTTTGCGAATGTTCAGGGCCTACTTTGCAATCTTCAAGCATATTCACAGGGAGATTCTGGAAGGTATCGACACTCAGGTCTTGTCTATGACAGAAGCTCAGCACATCATCAACGGGCGGACGCCCATTAGTGGCTTCTTTGGTCGTGAAGAGAACTCAACGATATTCGAACGCCCGAATAACACACTGCCTGGAAAGACCCGACTGCTGGACGGTAGCTATGATCTCATGCCAGACGTTCACGGTTTCTTGGATCAGTCGAATCCCGAGATAGTCTCCCGGGCCGAGGTTCTTCAGGCTGTATTCTCGGCTTCTGCGTTGAGGGAGTCAACGCGGACCTCTCATGCTCTTCACAGTATGCTACCTACTGCACTCCTCGATAGTCCCAACAATTTGAGGCAGATTCTCGAACTGGTTACTCGGTTGAACGGCGACCCCAACGGTCAGCCTCCGGAAAATGAGCCTACTTGGGAAGAATTGACTGGCGAAGCCTCCAAGTATACAGATGATAACGGCAAGCTGCCGGAGCCTGTCCGGGAACTATCTCGCCGTGTCCGTCACAAGATCAACGAGCGGTGGAAGAAGCGCATGTTTTATCTGGATGTTGAGGAGGGAACGCCAATCCCTGGAGGCGTCAATGAGGATGATGACATTGTTGATGCCATTCAGTCAATGGTGTATCCTGAGGCCGATAACGACGACTTTGAGATCCCCACGCACAGGCCTATGTCTACGCGGTCCCGCTCCAGCTCCAAGGTCCGCTTTGTCGATGATGGCGATGACCTTGAGACTCGCTCTAATGCTTCGACTTCTTCTCGCAGTATCCCCGAGCGCTGGGGTGGCTTTGATATCCCCGAAGCCGAACGGGACTGTGGCAAGGAAGTACTTTATATCACTGCGCAGGAAGCCTTT
The DNA here is from genome assembly GCA_017139545.1 of Ambrosiella cleistominuta. Taxonomy (NCBI): domain Eukaryota; kingdom Fungi; phylum Ascomycota; class Sordariomycetes; order Microascales; family Ceratocystidaceae; genus Ambrosiella; species Ambrosiella cleistominuta. Next base: position 4,631 of record JABFIG010000021.1, on the reverse strand, counting down.
AATGAATTGCTTGATATTTTCTTCAAGGAAAAAGAGGACCTCGCCCTTAAGGCGGCTGAGACCCGGGAAGTCAGACACCAGTACAAGAACATCCTCGAAATGCTGCCTCCTAAGAGCGAGATGCTACCAATGACGTTCCCACACCATGTTGTTGACAAGAACAACCCAGATGCTGAGCCCGTCGTCACGCAAGACGACCTTTTCCACGTCATTGGTATCCAACCTCTTCAACGGACTGTCACCGTTAGATTCGACGACGAAGAGCCCGAAGATGCCACCAACTCGACCAACTCGCTAAACGTTGAGTATTCAATGGCTAACAGCTTATCGAGCACCGGCAGTGACGCTGGCGAGTACCGGGACCCGACGATGCCGCAATTCAAGCCGGCGACGGCAGATGAGGAGGTCTATATTGAAATTCCTAAGACGATTACTCTGTGTAAGAAGGTTGGGGCTTCGAAGCCGCTGGGGGATATCACGGAGGCAACGTTGAGGAAGTGGAAGAAGTATACGGAGGCGGAGGTGGAAGCGGTAGAGAGGAGGGGGTTTGGCAAGTTGAGTTTTGAGGAATTTGAGAGGATGTATCGGGCTAACGAGAAGCATAAGAACCGGATTGATTATCTGGAGACATGGATTGATATTTGTATGATTTGAGGAAAGGGGCAGTGTTGGGTTTGTACTATTAGTTTCTGTGGTTGGGCAGATGGTGCCTGGAGTCTTTATTCTTTTCCTCAGTTATATATTTTCTAGTTTACCGTTGTTGAGTTTGGTTATACCTAAGGATACCACTTCGATCATCCTAGGTTTGTATATTATCTTCTAGTCGTTATATGGATATATTTTATATTTTGCTAGCCATCCATCAATGTTAATTCATTGTCTTTCTTTAATCTGTTTTATCGGGGTACAGTCTAGGGTTAATTTTGTAGGGTTGCGTAGTACTGCCTAGAGAGGATAAAGTGCCCACGTGACCTGGCGTAAACGAGTGTATTGTGGGGATGCTTTTGACGCGGTCGCGATGCGTCGGTGACGTCGTTGTTTGTGGTGTGTGTTTCTGAGTGGATTTTTTTGCTACTTAGACGACATTTGTCTGAGAGTTGATATTCTCTCTTACGTTTGTGACCTTGAGGGATCCTGAAAAATTGAGGTTTTTTTTTCTTATTTCGAGAGCATGATTTGATGAGACAGGTGAATATTTCAATTAAAGTAGAAAAATATGTGGATTCTCGAGAGCTCCGGGAAGAGCTTTGGCGGTAAGTATGAATTGATGATTGTCACCAACAAAACAAATACTAATAAGGCTGCAGGTCGAAAATTGTGGTTGAAACCGGGAAAACAGTACCTCCTGGGCCGGACAGATGGACAATGTAGGCTATGACGTCACTGGTGACTTTAGAGGAATATCAACTGATGATTGATGATGACAAATTGCAGCCGGGGAATTAGCCATTGCGCACAAGACGGTGTCAAGGAAACATTTGATGGTGGAGGTCGGCGAGGTTCAGGAGGGCGAGGCGGTAAGTTTGGTGTGGTGCGAGGATTTCTGGGTGGCGGTTGATCTGGAGCTGACAAAGAATGGATAGCAAAATTTGGCGGGACGATCAAAGTTGACGGTTGAGGATTTGAAGAGCTCAAAGGGGTCAGTATTGGATGGGGGGAAGTTGGAAGGGAAACAGATTATTATGACACCCTCTTGTGAATTCCGCCTTGGCAGCAACCCCGAAATATTCACGTAAGTTCCATCGCCATCCCGTCCCGTCCGTTGGCATCCTCTACTAACTTGATCTCAATCAGTATCACCTGGACGCCTGTCGTTCTTATCTTCGCCTCCATCTCCAAATCCCCCTCGCAGGCCAACCCCCTCTCGACCCTCCGGGCCACCCTGGAACCCCTCGACATCAAATTCACCACCTCGTACGTCCCGCAAACTACGCACGTCATCTCGCGAAAACGCAACGTCCCCAAGGCCCTCCAAGCCCTCATTAACGGCAAGTTCCTTGTCACCCCGGCCTTTGTCGCCGCGTTGGCACAGGCGGCCGAGCAGCGGGGCGACGACGGGCAGTGTCTGCTCGAGAAGGATTTCGAGACCGGGTGGCCAAGAGAAGCTGAGTTTGTGCCGCCAAAAGGGCAGGAGGCAGTCGATAGGGAGGTAGGGGCTTTCCTGCCAAGGGTTGAGAGGAAGGGGGTGTTTAGGGGGTATACGTTTGTCTTTGTGCAGGAGGCGCAGTATAAAAATCTGTTGGGGCCGATTACGGATGGCGGGGGGAAGGCGGTGTATCATCCGGTGACGCCTTATGAGACGACGACGGAGCAGTTTCTGCGCTTTGTTAAGGACACGGCGTGTGAAGAGGGGATGGGCGAGTTTGCCGATGCATGCCAAGGGCCGGGGGTTGTCCTGGTGCGGTATACGCCGGCGGAGGGCCTGGATGTTCCGTGGTGGATTCAGTTTATACAGGAGGTTTCCATGTTGTTAAATCATCGGCAGATGGAGCAGAGCGAGTTCATTGAGGCTATCCTAGCCAATGATGCATCCATCTTGAGACGACAATTGCCAGAGAATGAACAGGCCACGAAGTCACGAGGAAACAAGGGAAAGGCTCCAGTGGGTGGTGTGTTGGTGTCAAGGCCCGCGAGTACAGAGAATACACAGGTCGCTGAGACACAAGATCGGGGCAGTTCAGCATCGTCGAGACCACGTGGACGGAAACCGGCAACCAGGCGCTTCAAGGGATTCGACTCTGACGATAGTGACGAGGGCGATACTGTGACATCATCAATACCGAACTCGACACAGCCGGCAGGGCGGTCGCAGGTGGTTGCGCCGGTTAGTCAGGGGGTTAGTAGGGTGCATAGTGTGCCATCAACTTGTGGACAGCCAGTGGGCATCAGTCCCATGGGCGTTGTGGATGACTCAGACGATGGGCTGTTTGTCAAGGATGGACCTGCGGACGGTGTCAGTCAGAAACGGAGTCAGAAGCAAAGTCAGCGGAAGAGACCAGCGGATATCTTTATGGACAACTTCCTGATGGAAGATATCGCCCCCACGGCCGCCGAAGTCAAACGCCGCAAAGTCATCGCGGGAGCCCCCCTCGTCAAACTGGAGCCCCCTCCCTCTCCAGAATCCAAAGTCCCTTCCTTACCTGAAGTCAAATTTCTAGTCACTACCAAGAAAAAGGCTAAAGCCCCCATCGACGTGCTCGAAGTAGCCCGCAAATCCCGCGAGGCTGAGGAGAAAAAACGCCGCCTCGAGGCCCAAGATCTCGCAAATCTCCTCGAGGACTTGGACATGTTGGCGATCCGGCAGGGACAGCCGGTAAAAGAGATGACACTTAGGCAGCCGAGGGAGGTCCGCGGAGGCGATAAGAAAGAGGGGCAACAGGAGGGGTGGGATCCCCAATGGAACGGGAGGCGGAATTTCAAGAGGTTTCGACGGAAGGGAGAACGGGGGGGGCTGCGGGTGGTGGTGTCGAGAGTTGTGGTGCCGATAGTGCAGGTGGAGGCGAGGGGGGCGAGGGCCGACGATGATTTTTTCTTGCAGGAGGGTCACCTGGCGGGGCGCGCGGTGGAGGCGCCTGGGGACCCGGATAAGGAGAATGCGGGTGAGACGCAGATGAGTAGGAGGTCGAGGTTAGGGATGACGGAGTCGAGGAGGATGGTTAATGATAGTGATGAGGAGAGTGATGAGTTGCCGAAGATTCAGGAGATCTCAGGGAGGAAGAAGGGGACAATAGCGGCGATGGCGGTGGGGAGTGGGAGAGCGGAGACGGGGAGGAAGGTGTCACAGAAGAGAGGGCAGGAAGGAGAGGAAAGTCAGCCGCCAGCGAAGAGGAGAGTGGTTAGGCAAGTGGTGACTATTGATGATAGCGATAGTGAGGAGGAGATAAGGTTTAAGTTTGGGCGAAGGAGGTGAGGAGACTGAGAGTTGGAGATTGTAAGTGAAGTCTATTAATTTTGAGTATTTGCTTAGGGTCAATGGTTTGGTAAATGTACAGTAGGTTCTATGTACGAAATCAACAAGAAGAATTACGTCAACACAGCACAAATTACTGGGACTCAGAGGTTCCATCGGTCCGTTCCGGTCCATTACGAACCCCCTCTCTAATCCATCCCGTCCATCCCTCCGCCCGCCTCTTCCTCCCCCTCCTCCTCTACCAAAATCCCCACCAAACACGCCTGCAACATATTCTCATAATTCACCCATGGATGCACCTCCCCATACAGCCTTGTCGCATCCCTTCCCGCCCCCCTCATCAACTCCGGGACCCCCCCCGGATGAAATTCCGCATACGGCGTCACATTGTATACCTTGCCACCCAACGCCATCCATGCGTCTTTCCCTTTCCGCCCCGTCATTGTCCGCAGTTGTGTCAGGGTCACTTTGAGGTAGGGTGTGGCCGGCAGCACGCCGCGGAGGTCGGCGTGCGGGCCTGAGATGCGCGCCCAGTCGAGAGGGGAGTGGCCGGGGGTTAACATTACTTTGCGGGAGGGTTTGGAAGGGGGTGTGTTGTGTGAGGGAGGCGGGACGAGGCCAGAGACTGAGGATGAGCCTGGGGGGCCACGATGGGGGGTGGGGACTCTCAAGGTCTCTGAGGGACATTGAAGATGTATCGGGAAGTGAAATAGCGGCCATT